>JAAPAO010000011.1:0-143704 GCA_013115145.1 Perkinsus chesapeaki
CATCATCTAGAACAACCCCTAACCCTAGATCTTCTACGGTTTCTTCAATTATTAATCTAAGTCGTCCCGTACAAGGGAGTATGTGGGCGGGCGCTTTTCGAGAGGTGACGTGACGCGGGGAATAGGGCTTGCCAAGCGATTATACTTTGTTCCATAGCCAAATTATGTCTCTTGCATGAGGACCGTTGATCCTCGCCCTCCATGGACGGGTAATGGTGGGTCGCCCGATGGTCGTCTTATCCATCCCAGGCAACCTAACTCACGCACAAGACTTCAGCTATGCTCTCTGTATCGCCACTGTCCCCCTCTTCTCGTCTTGTTTGGTACTTTTCTCTACACTGGTGGCTGCTGGCCATCACCAGCCCACCGCGTCGTTCAAGCGGGAATACACCTCGCTATCCCCGCAGGATGATTTCGCGCTTAAGAAATACTCCCATTCGAGATCTTCCATCAATTCAGTCGCGTCGGTATGATAATCTCATACATGATGTGTCTTTATAGTTGCGCTCGATGATGGCTGCAGAATTGAGGTGTAGTGTGCTACTTAACAATAGATTTCGTTATTAGGGAAACATTGTCACAAATGTCCATCTCTCCTCTCTCAATTCTCCTTATTGGCGTTCTTGGTATGGCCCTGGCCGACGGCAAGTGTACACCAAGTGATGTCAATGTTATCCAGAAGAGTGGCAAGTTCAACGAGTTTGTCTACCACTGCAGTTACACGACTTGGGGTTCAGGCCCTGGCACTGCCGAGTGTGTTAAAAATGGTTGCGGTATTTCTCCAGGTTGTGCTGAATGCTTTGGGCAATCGACTTCATGTGGTGCATTATGTGGTGGGCCCTGCGCGCTAGCCGGGAACCCCAGCGATGAAAAATGTCAAGATTGCCTCAACTCAAAGGGATGTCCTAAAGCCCTAGAGGAGTGCACCGGTATAACTAACCTTCCCCCACCCCCTTCCGATCGTAGTTCGAGCTGTGCCTAGCTTATGAGCATTGCTACCCAGGAGCTAAATGTCAACTTATAGATAGGCTCATGTGGGTCCGCAGTTTTCGGAGCTCGTTCCATTGGGAACTTTTTTCGCTTATTGCCTAACAACAGACAGACAGCATGGTACCTTTACCTGACCAGAATGGCTGTGTCCGTCTTTCGATGGTATGTACCATGTCTGTATCTCATATTTTCATAGTCCGTCCTATATCACCGGAAGTATTGTAGCTTCTGATTCATTTCCGAGTGTTTTGTTCAAGTTAAGTAGTGGTTTTTTTGCAAGGTTATACCACACGTCTGCAGGAGGGATGAATTCCATTGAACTTGTGAATGATTACTATGTACTAGCCAGTTATTGAATTCCGATAGCTAGTTGATGAAGATTCTGACCATTGCACCCGGGTTGGAATGGCCCTGAACTTTCGATGAAGACAGTTCGAGAAGGTCACCAGTCTGGACCAGACTGTGGTGTGATACTAGACTGTCGGGTATGACACCAGTGTGGTGATTGACATTAGCCCGAGCAAAAGCCCGCGCCTGATACGTTACGGTGACGACTCGTCAGCTTGTTATAGTTACAGTTGTGAAGAGGTAGCGCATCGGTTAGTCAGGACAACAAGGCACATCACTCTCCTGTGGTGTTGGATTCGGGTGGCGTAAGCTACACTATACAAAATCCGATCTGGTGGGCAATATGGCGGCGTGACAAACCTACTTGGTTCTCGCTATTCGTTGAGATTGGCATGCTGGGACTATGGAGAGTACGCGGCAACACACAACATAAAAGCGTTCTGGGAACAAGAGAATATTTGAGATCACGAGAGCAGTCATCGAAAGCCTGGAATAGTATTCCATAAGAATCATCTGATGCACAATATTCCAGAAATACCAAATCGGAACGGTTCTTATCGACGCACCGAACACGGTACCCGCTCAGTGCCAAACGTGTGCTATACCACGTGCTGGAGCTTCTCCGCCACTATGCCATCTACCATGTCTACTAATACATCAAGGAGTTCTTCGAGCCGAAAATTAACATAACTTCTTTTCGTGACTGTGCACCGCGAAACTCTTGTCAGTCTCCTTGTTCGGAAACGCCGTCTCCCTTGTCCATTATGAGGTCCCTCGCTCAACCCACGGTGGTTCCTGGACTGCGGATCACTCCAAAACGCCAGGGACTTAACACAATTCTCCCATCAAACTAAAGTCTTTTTCAATTCCTCAATAATATCGAGTCAATCCTGTCAATCTGTCTCCCGTGCAAGGTTATCATACGCGTTCAAAGAGACATCAAACGTTCAGAAACGGTAGGAGATCGGAGACGAGAAAAGAAACAATTTGCCCGGAGACGGGAAAATTGGGGCGGAGTTGGCTCGTGTGAGATGTCGTTGCGCACTCAATTGAGTTAGGGTGTAACGTAACAATCGTCCCCACTTTGGCTGGATCTGGTTAAGCGATTCAGTAAGTTGTTAATGACTTTCTTTATCGTTCTTCTTGGCCTTGTGACTATCGCCAGCGCCGATGGTAAGTGTACTCCGGGCGATATCGCGGTCATCCACACGAGAAGCAAGTTTGCCGAGTACGTCTACTACTGTGGTCACCACAATTGGGGAAGCAGCGCTCCCACTACCAATTGTGTTGTGAAAGGTTGTGGTATTTCGGATGGATGTGGGGCATGCTTTGGGGAAGCGGCGAGATGTGGCATATCCTGTGCTTTGAGATGTGCACTGTTTGGAAAGAAGCCAAGCGATCAGGCCTGCCAAGACTGCCTAAACTCAAGGGGGTGTAACCAGGCCCTTGTTGACTGTACTGGTGCCAGTAACCTTCCTCCCCCTCCTTCTGAGAAAAGCCTGGTATGCGGCTAAGCTAACCGAGTCCGGGTTATCGGTGAGTATAGCACCACCCCGTACGAGTGAATGGTAATGGGCATTGGCACTGTTATAGCTGACATACGTAACGCTCGACTTTGTTGCTCAGCGCTTGTCGCGAGTGTGGTTGGTATTTGGTGCAAGGCCGAATACACGCTGGAAAGAATCTATCCGATTGGGGTGACAATTCAATCTGCCAAGAGCTGCCGCAACCTTGGAACTCCAAAGTAGTTGCAGCCGTAAGCTCGAACGATAATTGGCCTGCTGATACAGTAACACCGTTACTGGGTGTATTTGCACTCGATGGGGCAGCACAACCGTTGCAACTTTCGTTCGGGGAATTGAAAACCCGCCGAAAAGTGATTTCAGAACAGGCTCTGGGGCGAATGTTTATTCGGAAACCGCTTCCTACGCAGCTCTTCCAAGGTGGAAGAGAAGGTAACTCAGTGAAACTGCGTTTAACTGGTTTGCAGGTAGGGCTGCGGAGGTTCGTACTGTACCGCCCATTCGAGCATAAATTAACCAACAAGATAGGTACGCAAAGGGTCGATGTCAACGTATTGTTAAATGTGAAGGAACAGACGTTTGAGCGACAGTCGCTCAGGCGGAGGGAAGCGTTGATCATCAGTGTCACCAGTCTCCTAAGATAAGAGAGCTCCTCCTCATCCTCTCTCAACTGTTTGATGCTTACCTCCTTTACCTCCGTTATTGTAGTAACCGCCACCTTTCCCTTTACCCCAGTCGCTGCCTTTGCCCGAGGGGCTATTCCACGCTGGGCCATTCCACTCAGAGTTCCACGAGCCACCTGAATTGAACAGGTCGTCATCTCGCGACGTCCTCTGTTACCACCCTGCCAGTTGCTTTGCGGCTGCGAGTACTGGGGTCCCCATGCCCAATTATCTGCACCCTTGCCTGAAAGATTAAAGTACTACCAGTAAACCGAGACAGCGTTACCTCCTTTTCCGGCGCTCCACCAGCCGCTACCATCCCCACTGTAATCTTGCCAACCTTTAGAGCCTATGAATACAAGTCTTCAAACCGTAACAGCATATCGAAGCCTACCGCCAGGGTGGCCGCTCCACTGTCCCTTTCCAGAGGATCGTCCCTTACCACTGTGATGTGGCCAGCCTCCCTTAGAGGGTGCCGGGGGAGGCAGATCAACTGGGAAGGTAGGCCCCTCCACCGCAGCAGGCTCATCGACTGGTTCCTAAATCATGGGCAGCTTATATATGCTGAAGCTCTTATATACCCCTACCGCTGCAGGCTCCTCAACTTCCTTGATCGGTTGCGGCTCCTCCACCATCACTGGGAACTTCGAAGCATCCAGAGTGACTATGAAAACCGGATGCTCGACAACGACGCGGTAATACAGGTTCTCCTTGATGGACTTGGAGGCATCCAAAAGCCAAAACCTGTCAGCCTGAAAGTTCCCTAGGCAGCACCCCACCCTTTACTTATTGCAACGGCTCAAGTCCTGCTCCGTGTTGTTATATGGGCTCTCGTCGTGGTATGTATGGGGCTTGTGTGACATCAACACCTGAAGCTTAATAAGCAGCCATCTTCGAGCTCCTGAGCACCTTCATGAACACCGACACCTTCTCCGTCCCAGCAGCGATGTAGTCTGGTATACTGTCGGCAAGGTCGCCTAATCACTGAGCATGCGATCTGCTGCCCCCCACTTCCGCCACTCTCACGTCTCCATCTATTGCCGACCAAAGCCTCTATCAAGTCACCCGATTTAGCATCCTCACTGCATCTGCAATACAGACCGATCATCAGGAAGCCCGGAAAGTCAATGCGTTACACTTCGTTCAGGACTACTTCTTCGCCGCCTTCCTTAGCTGGTTGGAACCGCCACTCAAGCTTCCAGTGCACCACTGGCTCTTGACGAGGCTCCTGGGGCGCCAATGTGGATTCCCCCTTAGTCGCCTCCGGATCAGCTTTGCCTGCATCGGCGTTGGGCTCCTCTGTCTTCTCCTAACCCCATCAGTCAGAAGGCGATCCCCCGCCATACACTCCCTACCGGCTGTTGTTGCTGCTGCTGTTCTCCCTTTTTAGACTTAGGCTTTCCTCCGGGGTACTTCAGGCATGAGCTATTACGCTTTGCCAGCTGGAACAGATCTGGCACTAAGTGCAGGGTCGTCAAAGGTGAACGCTTAGACAGGAAGTCTCGCAGTCTGAGGGAACGGGAGTAGGTGATGTCACTCCTGACGCTGAAGATTTCGAAATGGAGTTCATCACGGTGCTCGGGCACCACCGGTGGAGTTGCCTCCGTAGGTGCCAGCCGAAATTAATGTTCCTATTCCTGAGATCGTCCTGCTTGTCCGACCACTACCGCCAAATTGAGGTCCTCATCGGCGAAATTGATTTCTCAAAGGTGAAACTATCCTTCGCGCATTTTCATTCGGGAAGCGCAGCAGCGCATGAAATGAGCTCGACGTACCGAGTTTCTCGCGAGACGTGAATCGTTCCGGAAAAAACCTGCAGTACACTACCCCCCTCTATACGGCAATTGGCCCACTTACGTATATCGCGCAGAGTGCCGCTGCTTCGACCTAGTATTTCGATTAACCTGATAACCACTTGCCTCCCACCTCCCCCTTTCCGAACTACACTGTCATTCCGTGTCTCCAGAGAGTGAGTCTGTGCCGTGTGAGCCTTACAGGAGGCATCTTCAAGCAGGGATATATCTGCTCAGATCTTCTCCTAGTCCCCCTATCACCAGCTCACCGCGCCTCAGCACCTTCTCGTCGAACTCGTTTATCGCAACGTGCTCCACCAAAGCCCGCTTGCCTACCCAACAGTCCAGCCAAAACAGTGACCGGCCCATCACCTGTGCACTTGCTGTTGGCCTTATGAGCATTAACACACGCGAGGCTGCACGTCTTCACACTGCAGGCTGGGCAAGTATATCTGAACTCCACGGCTGATCAAATCGCCCCACAAAACGCATTGCCGCGCCGAGCTACTACTTGAATTCGCTCTTCTTGCATACTTGGCATAATGACGAGGACGCACTGGCCTCGTCTGTCGTCGAAGACCCACTCATTCCAACGGTACTACTACCCGCTATGATAAGACTTAACGCAAATCGTTGAGCAGACAGTTGCACCACAGGAACGATGCGAGGGTTCGGTGAGATAGTTGGCAAGGGAGAGTAGCATATCATATACAGTTCGTGAGGATTTGGAGCTGAATAGTCATTCGCACTCGCGACGCTGGACAGGATGGGATGCAGGGAAGTAGCTCGGGACCTGCGAGCAATGGGGACAGTGTTTGTGTGCCACAATATGATAAAAATGTAGAATTTTCCCAGTTTTCGTCAGGCACTTGATCCCAACTATATTCGACGAGTTGAAGGAGGCTACGTTGAAGATTGTTTTCATCGTAGTACATACTTCCCTATTGTGACGTTAATATTATACTGTTGCATTATAAACTATTGAAAGAGTAGCATATGTATGCTATTAGTACTGTACAAGCTATTACCTACTACCGCAATACGTAGCGCCAGTACAGCTTAAGCTTTGTTAAACAACACAGTACCATTCCCACTGAACAGTTCGATAGGAAGCATTACCGCACGCCAATGAAATCCCTAACCCCATCAACTCCGGTATATTTCTTTATTACCCGTTCTCCTCTCTCCAGTCAGCGTCTACCCTTGGCAAAAATCACACCTAAGCCTTACACCTAAGCCTTTTATCGTCAAGTATACAGGAGGGCGCCTTTAGAACGCGAAGTCAACTCCTTGCCGTTGGAAGGCCTAAGCTGATGATACTGCTAACATCTACGTGCTTAACTGACCATAACGATATCGTTTAGCTTCGGCAGACGGCCTGCTTGCAGTGTAGACCAGATAAGAGTATTCCCCTTGTAGATCTCGAACGCCCCTACAGGAGATATGCACCTCGGCACTGGTTGCCCCAGTACTACCAGTGTTCATTAGGATACCCTGTAGAGTAGAGCCTATGAAATAGACCGCAAAGAACGAAGTGAATTTATTGTCTTGCATGCTCTTCACCAAGTCAGGCGTGGGGATACCGATAAAGCCGCAAATGGATTCTGATAGTGACGTCCTGGTAGCGTCGCCATCGGAAGACGTTACCTCCAAAAAACACCATCGCAAACAGGAATAGCTGCAGCATCCCTATAAGAGATGATATATGTTTCACGGACTCCGAAATGGGGTACCTTGGGAAAGAACATCTTTTTAGGGGAACGAAATAAACCTCGGGACTACAGCATAGCCACTTCGAGCTCGAGAGCGCAGGGTTCTTTGAAAGAGCCTCTTCCTATCTAGTGAATTCCGAAGATTCCTAGCTCATGGGTAAAGTAGGTTCGAACTATTGCTATTGTTATGATGAAAGATGCCCAATGGTAGTGGAGTTCAGATACGCTGATCTTTCTAGGCTCTCGAGAATATAAAATATCTATGCGTTTATAACAGAAAAGCGGTTTTATTGAGAACATATATATCCACAGTGGACCATCCACCGCAAAGGCTCACACAGGGATCCTTATCTCAGTTATTACTCGACGCCTCGTATGTCCAGTATCGAAGTAGACTTCTGGTCCAATAATTGAGCTACTTGTTGGAATGCTCCACGGAAAGATCAGCTCTGGCAGAACCTGTCCGCGAATGAGCCCCACTCGAACGGCGGTTGCCTACTGTATCGTAACCTGGTCCTCGGGCATGGCAACATCAAGATACTCCCTATGCGGAATATCTTCCCCTTGCAGAGCTGACTTGAAGTATTCTGGCTTCATAGGATTCGCCTGAGTAGACCTCATTCGTCACCGGACCGATTGGCCTCCTATAAATGGCCCGTTTACTGTACCCTTACAATTTAATACCATATTATATATACTTTACCCATATTGAACTATATTGCATTGTACTCTAATCACATATCAAATATAGTCATATTCACTTCTTGCTAAAATGTCCTAAGGACACTGTCCTTTATGCCTTATTACCATCGCTAGTCCACAGAAGAGAGCCACAAGTAAGCAAAGCAGGTATAACCTTCGATTAAAGCTTCTCAGAATGGTAAAAACAAATACTAACAGATCCGCGAATACAACGATACCTATATCTAAATCTATATCTATATCTAAATAGTTCAATTCAGTTCGAGGTCAGGTCTACAAATCTTGCACTCACTTGCATTTCCCTTACCGAATCGGGTCTTCGCGGATTTTGAGAACATCAACCTTTTTTATCGTTATTATGAATCCCGATCTCGGTACAAAGGCTGCTAAGGCTAGTAACCTCAAGAGAAGGGAGCTCAAGGCCTCTGCTGCTAGGGAGGATCAGAACTCTAAACACAATGCTAACAAGATACTCGAAAGCTGGCTCAAGATTATGCGGTAGCACAGTGAAAGATACCAAGCAGGTTGATTGAGCGACCATTTAGAGCATACAAGGCACAGCAGCTCAAGAGAGATGTCGAAATAATATCGCAGAACCATGAAAGAGACGTTGATAGAAAAGACGCGGTTTTACAGATGCTCGACCGGGACCTTGACGAAGGTGCTCCAACGCTTGTCTTCTTTCTGACCTATTTTGGATCTTTAGCCGAAGAACAGCATCAAGTGGCAATACGGTCTGTATTTTCCGATATGGATACGTTGGTGGAGATCTTCCAAAGGAAACTGCGAGCTCAAAACGACAAGTTCAATCGGCAAGTGAGATCGACCTTATTTTCGCCAGATCATGTTTTCTTTCATCGTTGCGGAACTGGTCTCCGCCTGTGCGCTTCAGGATAGTATCCACGAGCAATAAAAATCGGCAGTTTATTATCGCAGATTGCTTACTGCCGACTTCTATTAGAGAGTCACCTAGCCCCATAGAAATGTTCCTTTTATTGTACGAGAAAACTTTTGTTTAAACATATGTTCCAAAAGGATACATGGAATGGATTCGCTCTACGGCTCCTACCATAACTACTCTCAGCTGCTTCTAATGAAGGAGGAGTTCGACACAGAGCGGCGACGGTTGGTGGACCAGCATGGCCAAGAAGTCGCCGAGCTGAACTCTGTGATCGAGCAGGTGACTCGGCGCTGTATTGTGCATGGTGTTGTAAAACGGATTCAGATTGATGCGATCGAAAAGGCAAGGGAACAGAACGACCTGGCAGAGCATCAAAGCAATTATGAGATGATACGGAATAGGGATATTGAGGAGGACCATCAGATGCGATCTCATCTCGAGGAACAGATAGAAATACTTAAAGTCGGTATAGAAGTGGCTCGGGATTCCTGGATACAGTGCAACAGAACTACCTAGATGTTTGACATATATTGTATGTTATTATACATGATTAGTTATATACTAGAGACAGGCGCTGAATACTATGTACTCGGCCGCATTTGTGAGCCCATTTACTATTATATACTGGGACGTATACATGCCACTCAATCCAATGAGACACTTGATTTGAGTCTCGTAGCCTCCATCGGTGCCTAGTCTAGTGGAGCTAGGTGCCGATGGACGTTGCTGTACTTGTCAGGATCGATGTAATGCTCAACTGGCCTCATATAAGCAGGCAACAGATGCCAACACTGCTGACTACAAGAACTACTTGGAACGTGATCGTAAGGGAACTCTCTAACAGTACCATCATTCCTCCACCACTGGAAGGCATTTTATCGAGTCAAGTTGAACAGAAGCTTCGGCAGGTGGATCGCATTCAGAACGATATTCAAGATCTCCGCCTCAAACTCGACCAGGTGGTGATGCCCGATGAGTGCCAAATGGCTTACTAATTTCAGAATCGAACGGAATGGGAGGGCCGAAACACTCAACTTAAACGAGAAAAGGAGCAAGTCAGGAAGCACCTGGCTCAACTGAAGGCCAGGATGCACACAGCCAGGACTGAGGAACATTCAAGGTGTCAACATTGTAGCCTGCCATACCGCTCCGTTGTTAACTGTACGGTCGATATGCCTTCGGAATATACGAAACTACCCAATCAGAGTTTTCTCGCTTTTTAGTGAATTTCCCGCAGGTTCGTCGACTTATTGCCTGTGAATGCATAGTCAAATCCGCAGTGTATTCGGGTATTGTTTTTTGCGACTAACAATCGATTGATTTTAGGATGCTGGACTTGGTGTCGAACGCTGAAGGATGCAAACGACATTTGAAAGGGCAATTCGAACGAGAGGAACGTATACTGAAGCTGGCCGAGCTATGCAGGAAATTCGAGACGGAGCGAGAGAAGGTCTTGCCGTTCTACACTAATGCAGATATGAATGTGGATGAGATAGATTTCGAGGTAGTAGATGGATGGAGTTTTGGAATAGCAGTTAGTTTTATGTAGATAGGATGCTCTATTGTATTCTAATATATAATATTATTATACAGCGTGAACGAGTCATTGTGGTCCTTAATAAGGACTCCTTATTGTTCAATCCGTTATCGTTCAATTCTGCTACTGTTTTTGTTTATCTGATTGCTAGAGGAATGAAGTTGTGTAGAATTGACCGAACAAAATGAAATTAGATTATAATTATCAGTACGCCACATGCCTCTTTGAGCATGTATGTTTACCGTAATAAATAACAACTACTGCTAGTATCTCTCTTAAGAACGAAGATCTTCGGGAGGAAGTGCGAGACGTGCTTAAACAGCAAGCCAGCAACTGTGCAAGCGGCTGCGATGAGACGACTTATCTTGACACCTTCTTCAAAAAGGTAAATCAATTAGCATTTTTCTCGGTGAAATCCTCCCCATTTGCAGTTTAATAAAATCCAGCTTGACACGCTGGCAATCGAGGCAGAGCAAAAACGACTGGAAACCGAGCGACATCAACTTAGGGATATCCTAAAGCAGTTCGTCGACGGTAAATCGGGTTTTGAAATCATCGAGAGCATTTGTGGCAGGTGTTACCGTGAGTCCAGAGGTGCTCACTAAACCTAACCCCTTGCTTATAGTGAATGGCAGAGTCAATCTTAATCAAATGGGAGCCAGACAAGCTGCGGGTCGGACAGAACTGATGGAAAAATGTTATTGTGGCCGTCGCAGGTGCCGGCTTGCTAGGGAAGCCTGTTGTCCAGGAAGCTCAAGTAAAATTCAAATGATGATGTTAAGAATGTTGTCAGTGCGATAGTGTCGAGTTGATAGCTACTGTAGAACTCAAGACGAGATGAGGATGCGGAAATGGGCAGAATATGCCGACAGTAATCTAAACAGCATCACAGTGGCAGGCAACCCACAGGGAGCTGTTGCACTGAGGAAGGATATATGAGATGGTACTTCGCCTGTTCAATTGGCTCAGAGTGATGGCCCTCTAAGAGAACAGTTTATCAATAATGCTATTAGCAATCAGAAGGTCTAATAATAAAATCACGAACAGAAAATTGTGGGGAATTTCCCGTTACAAAAAGGCACGAATGAGCGTCTGACTGTTGCGGTCGATGGCGCTGCTGCTCTATGCCTTGAGGAGGATCTTTGTGTCTTCACTGAGGGGCGGCAACAAAGGGCTACGACATAGCGGGCAGGTCGGCTTCACTAGTTGCTGTATGAACCATCTGAATGACGATGAGGCTGCTTAAAAGCTAGGGACTTATTCCGGCCTTACGCTCGGATGCAATCTTCATGGAAGCAATGCCCGCAGGGTAGCACTCGAATGCCGGGATCGTCACGGCAATCGGCGAGACAGATGGGACACTCAAACTGGCTCCCTCGTCTGAGCAGATAACCTTGGGGACGAGATTGAGAATCCGGATCATTCCCAGTTATCTAATTTTTTGCTTTGAAAAGGGCATTATTTTACCCGACAGAATGCACGAAGGTGACTAGTGCCACTTTGAGGGAATATCATACATCAAAAATGCCACGAAATCAGGAGAAATCTCTTCGCCAATCATTCATCAGGCAATAGAAAGGATGTATATTTGATATCAGCCAGATGGCAATCGCACCAGCTTTAAGGATTTCCCTACAGTACGGGAAAGAGCTTTGCTCCGAGCGATTGAGGGAAATCAAAATTGGTTACACTGCACTGGATGTGGAATGGGAGATTCCAAAGCTCCTCATGTACTAGTTGTCGCAATAAAATAAGACATAGCGTAAAATAAAGAGGTAATTGTTAAGAATGTACACGTCCAGTGTGGCTTATACTGTATTGTTATATATACAAAGATTCAGCCAAGCTTTGTGAAATATTGCCCGAGAGAAATATAGAACATCCAGTGAAACGCAAACTTCAACACTACCGAAAGGCGCTAAACACATTCCATCTCGGTGTGAAATTTCATGTGCCTCAAAGCGCAGCTCTATCACCCTTTAGTACAGTAGGCCTTCATTCGAGGAGAAAACGCCACCATCATAATCATCGCCGTTGTAGGACTCAGTGCTAGAGCCAGTGCATAAGGAAACTAGGCTCATAATAGACCCCTGCGATTTTAGAGGAACCATCGACGGGCCTTTAGACGCTGCCTGAGATAATAAAAATGACACATGACACTGCTTAGCCTTCACCGTACTTGAGTTGTGTTTATGACTTTGGTTTTATCCATTAGTTCCTGCAGCCGAGCCTCTTGCTGCTCACGAGTGTCGCATCTCGGCGGCGCAGGGCTGTGGTACGGCGCTCGGAACACTAACCGACCGTTTCGTCGCTCCACGTATTTATACTGGAAAAGGGAAATGGTGGACAGAGGGAGGAGAGGAGGGTTACCCAGAGAACGACGAGGACTGTGGCAAATATTACAGCAATTATTATCGAGATAAAAGGCCAGCTATTGAAGGACATTATTAATTGAAAAACATATACCAAACTGAGCGGGCAAAGAATAACAACGTATAGGGGCGTGGGGAGTAAGGCTCCAAATATCTAAGTAACGCATGGTGACTGCGAAAAGTCCAGTTGTTGGGTTTCAGCGTTAGGGAAAAGCAAGTGAGTACAAGAGACGCAAGACTTATATGCCGAGCGACGAAGAGAAGTCCACCGAACTTGTGCCTTGAAAGCACTTGTAAGTTATTAACATGTTGAATGGCCAGCCCTTCCCCATCGTCTAGGCCTCTATTAGAGGAAGCGCCTGATAGGCCTTTATCCCAATACCCCAGTATGGGTCTAAATAGTAGGCAGCTATGGCTGAGCCAGATATCAGTAATAGTAATGGCTCTACTGCTCACTGCGGTAACTGCCGTACTGTTTGTAATAGCCAGTCGGTGCTCCACTGCAAGAGCGTTCTCTGATCCGTGGTGTGAGCACATACCGACGCTCTTTATGCTGTGGACGGCCGTATTTTGTGGCGCAGTGACGGCAGTATTTGTGGTCTACTATGGACGAATGAAGTAATAAGAAGCCTCAGTGTAGTATTCAATCCACCTGTGCCATGAACCATTGTGTGATAATTTGTCTACCTTCGAAGGAATAGTGTTATCAATATCCGTGGATGGCACGCTTTTCCTGGGGCATTTGCCCCTTCGCTGCTCTGGCCCAGGATCACATCCGACGAATAGCTTCCAAGATCGTTTAGGTGTTCTCTTGCAGCGAGACTGTAGCATCATATTCATATCAGGAGTTGTGGGAAATGCGGTAGGCTACCGTGTCTATCTCGAGAAAAAGATATGTCCAAAGTGCCCAGCTGTAAATGCAGTACCAGGTATTTTGGAATGTATTTTAGTAGTTAGTGCATTTTGTGGTAGTTGCAATTCCACTGAGCAATATCCCTTCAGCACTTCTCCCAACGGTTAGCAAGCCACATCAGTTGTTTTTAATGTATAATAATGTCTCATGCTTTCATCGATGTTCTGCCGTTTCGGTCATTCAAAGACGGTTTAAAATTAGTATCAGAGAAAAGGACCTGGAAAAGCACTTCACAAGAAGTCCGGGTCCAGGCGGCCAAAATGTGAATGCGGTAATGAGGTGCTGAGCGTACCCTTCCAGACTGGTGCTGCATATCAGTCACATACGAGATGTCAGCTTATACTGGACTTTGCGAAATGCGCAAGTTGGCTGCCGGAGCAGGTTGTAGTGAATTTGAGGTAGTATGGGTTATTTTGTTAAGTCTATAATGACACCATATGAGTCTAAGTCTTGCCGTATCGAAGTTAATCATTTATATGTCATTTGTTTTACCACCAACAAGGTTTATCCACGGTCATAATGGGTTTGCCTTTTTTACAATAACCGATGCCATTAGTATACTAAACATAGTGGTAGTACCAAGGTAAATTGTATTATTTTATAATGATATAGAAGAGTATGTTATCTTCAGGAAGCTAGAGGCAAGATCGGGTACGCTAACTAGGAGCGGAAATGCTATAATGATAACCTGTCACGAAACACGGTCACAAATATCCAATTATGACAGAGCACTTCGAACGCTGCAGCAGAAACTGGATGCAGCTGAGGCTTATAAGGAGGTTGGTGATTCGAGTCGACAGGGGTGGTGACAGGGTTTTCAGGAAGAGAAATTGGAGTTTGGTGACTGGTTGAAGACTGTTAAAACTGAAGAGGAAATTCAGGAGTAGGAAAGTCTAGTTGGCGGTGTTGCTAGTGTGGGCTGCTGAAGGTACCATGAATATAATAGGAAAAGACGAGGTAAAGATAAGCAGCATAGAAAGATGAAAAAAGAGCTTAAATACTAACTCCATGGATTCGGTGACGTTTCTGAGTGTTACGGTGTTGCGTCCGTAAAGAGTGTGCGCATGCGTGCATACCGTATCTTGCGCTGTCGGCACAACTTTAAGTGTATACCCGGGACACGATCATACGAGTACATATATCTCTCGCATATTTTTCATGCTGTCTCGCATTGCATTATCGTCCCGAGCTGTCCTACCTAAGGCTACCGCTGCTATAGCGACCCGCTCATTCGCTTCAACTGCGGCGCATTGCTCTTTTCCGGGTACACTTAACGGTCCTGTCTGCTACGAGGACGACATAGCTCATGTTCAGGTAGGGGGTGATGGGTTCAATTCATCGTGCTACTGTAGAGTGTACTGCATACAATTTATAGGTGTATTGGGGTAGCATAGCTGTTCATCTCGCAGACTTAATAGATTTTTCTGTAGTTGTGTCTGATTTCCCGTAATAGTTGTAGAGGTAGTGGTAGGGCTCACCAACGGTTCAAGTCATTTCGTATGCAGCCGTATTATATTTTATTGATGTATTGACTTCCTCTTATTTTGTCTCTTTATTATGTTTGATAATTTTCACTTTTCACACCGTGAATCACACGTACTGGTCAAATCCAATACCAAATCAACTTTGATTCGTATATAACCATCCTCTTCCTCGTTGATATACATATAATAACCTATTCTCGACCGCTACTTCACCACCTTTCTGATAGTACAAAAGCCTAAGGTCTGAGGTGCATTAAGTTACTGTATAGGCTTCAGACAGGCAGGGATGGTGATCAGGTTAATAACGGGTACAGCAAGAAGTATGCCGAAGGTTGGGAGCGCATTTTTGGAAAGGAGAAGAGCGAAGGCGGCAAAAAGGGAAACAAGAAATAAATACACTTTGTTAAAAACCAACTGTTACATTGACACTGCTACATCTGTTCCTTGAGCACTTAGTGGTTTGCGTTTAATCTGTGCACTGTATCCATACTCATGATATAGCGTATAATCTTATCTAAATTATATATTATTTGGTTAGCATCAAATAACAGTGATCTGCAATCAATAATATTATATCATTATTTTCAATGTTTTTCTCCTAGAGCACTCCTTCCACCGGACTCCTAACAGTAACCTATATAGTAGTATAGCCGCGGGTTCGGTTAGTAACCGACGGTTAATCGTGAAAATTGTTATGCTTGCTCGTCCTAAGCATTTCCATACATTTGTTTAATATATGGGGAAATCTTGTATTTGTCTTTTTTGTCCATGGTTTTATATTCGCGTATTAATTGATAACTATACATAACAGTTGCCTGCTTGCTTTCAACTATGGCGGAAGTACCGCTGTCAGCGTCCAATGTAGTGGCGGCACTAAACGCTTCGATATCGACAGATGCTGCTATGAGAGGGATGGCTGTTCAACAGCTCCAGCGGTGGGAGGCTGCACCGGGGTAGTAGGGGGATGATTGGTGAGCTGAAGGGACAGGACACTTCCTAAATCGAATGCAGTAGAGTTGAAACGGTGTGCAGCTTCGTAATAGCGTTTTTGATATGGACTTTAGTACTGAGCTGCTTCCTCATGTTACAGTATTATTTTTACCTTTATTTCGGGTCTCGAAATTTCTGTCATACTATTTAATATCGAGTGCTTTTCGGGGTACTGGGAGTATTGAACTGAGTTGGATAGGCAGGCCTACCAGTCAGGGGCCCTGCCGCTGGGTGGGGTATGCCGATTGCAACTGCGCAACTGCTCAATCATAGAGCTCATATCTACCGATCATCCTTTTTGGACGCTGCTCTACATGCGTTCGTATACATCTACATACAGACCTTTATTATGCATATAGACGGCGGGGGCGGCGGCCGGCATACCTTTATTATGCATATAGACGGTACCTGACACTTCCATGTAAGGTATGCCTTGATGCTTCTTGAGATCTACCTTGACGCCAGCACCGATTCACAGTCGAAGTTCCTTGCTATTACAATGTGCAAGAATACAGTAAGCTTGTCCAAACAGCTCCAGCGATCGGTCATTATTCAGGTTGGTCGTAATTGGCAGCCTCGGTCATCTCATTCGATCAGCCAGCAGGAACGGGATCAGTTCAAGCGCAGAGTAGTACCGTTGCCATTTGCTTGGAAAACGGGTCCACTTGTCAGCTGGTTGAAGTATTGTGTAACACTGACCCCTCCCGTATCCAGCACCTTGCTGAGTTTATCCTACTCCTGCGTAAGGTGTGCCGCTCCGAATTCCCAGCTAAGTGGCCGGAGATGGTCAACTGGGCAACAAGTAAGTGGAAATCCTGGCACGATGGGACTTATCGTTTCTAGGCTCCGTCAGATCGTTAGCCGCTAACATAGCTGGGATACCTCGTGACCAAGCGCTGGGGCTACTGAGGATCGTCCACGGTGTTGTGAAGGAGCAACAGACCAAGAAGTTGCTGAGCGCCAGGAAGCAGACCTTCGAGATTGCCCCACACATACTGGAGGGGCTCTTGCCTGTGTGGCAGCACTTTTCTGGTAGGAATGCGGTCCGGGGTGATGGCTTATCTTTTGGTAGGTGCAACGTCTGATTGGGAGCTCTGTCGTGTGGTGGATGGTACTACGTTGATACTCTTGTGCATTGGCTTCCAAAAGCTCTATCTTGTGCCATCTGGTCTCAACATAGTATCAAGTGTGTTCCAAAGGTTAATGCTAGTGGTAAGCCCGTAGTCGTTGTTCTGGAGCACCAGCGTTTGATGGACAACTTACAATGACCGATGCTTTTCAATATTACAGCTTTTCCACGAAGCATGTTGTATTCTAGAAAATCTTCACGATCTGTGCGTCTTTTGCTGTATTGCGTCGGTAGCCCTTTCGGGGAGTTTTTGTTCCCTGCAACCGCGACCATCATCACGTCGTTTTACTCGGCTCATTACGGCATCGCAACTCCAGTCCGGGTTTTATTTGATATCTGGTAGGTGAATGAATACCCGAAAAGCTTCAAAGACCCTTATTACGAGAAGGACTTGAAGACACTGTTGAAGTGGTTTGCACAGATTGTCCACACCCATCCACTTGCACTAGCCGATTGCGGCGTCGACAAGATGCTCACTGTGATACTTGGTAAGATTATGAAGCTTTGCTTTACCAGATGGATAGACCGTCATTAGCTCCTGGCAGCGGTTGGATCAACAAGAAGGATATGCCGGACTTCTTCGATCGTTATCTTATTAACATTGTCCAGTACTGCATGAACTGTACAGCTTATCGTAAGGGTATCAGTAACGTTACGGCCAGTCAAGCAGAGGACGAGCAAGTGCGGCAAAAGCTGGTAAGATTCATCAGGTTGAGGACTGCGCCGTCGTTGTTCATTGGATTTGAGGAGTCAGATAGGTGCAGAGGATGGATGTTGCGCATTAGTGTGACATCGTTATGTAGCTGCTTTATCAGTAGGAGCTTCCTAGTAGGAGCATTTTCTTATCAACTGTTACATTTCCTTCGTATCACTAGTGACATATTTCCTATCAAACTCCCTATATTATATCTCCTCCTCCGTATCACTACTAACACTTCCCCAAGGGGCTAGATGACCACTGATTGGATTGCCTGCCTAGACTCCTCGGTTATTTGCTTTTGGCTTTGTCCTCGTTCACGACCAAACTGCCCAATATGAACTCAGATATCAACCCTTCATCCCCAATTCATGAGCTATATTACCAACTCCGGCGGCCTCGGCTCCGCCATTGTCGAGCCTGTTATCAATGCTGGTCTCTGCGTGGATGAGCAGAATCTCAGAGACTGGTTTGAAGACCCTGACGAGTATCTCACTGGTAGCTCCTATCAACGATACTTTCACTCTGCCAATGTGCTGCCATACAGGTCCACCGTGTGTCGCTACCGATCTCCGACTAGCAACGGAGGCTTGCCTGCTAGCCGCCCAACAGGACCCCTTCACTGAGGCTCTGGCGGAGTACGTGGCAGCTGCCGCCAATGGCCTCGTGCAGTGTAGGGATGGAGCTGTGCTTTGTGATTCGACCATGTCCCTTTTCAGCTTTGGCGCAATTGGCGAACGCATTCTCAGCGGCCGATGCTGTTCGTTGTGATGCTGTGGTATCACTGTTGAACCTGTACCATACTATCTTACGGAAAATAGGCGAGAACGAGACCGACCCCAATAAGCGGTAAGTGTTCCCTTGGGGTACCAACTGGAGGCGATGGGGGTGTGAACTTCGCCATCCTCATCATGAAGATTCGTATCTGAAATTCCTTATGGAACCTCTCAGATCTGTGCCGCAATTTCGCACGAAATCTGTCGGAGGTTTGGTCTTAGAAACTTCGGAGGCGCTGAAGTTTTCTACTGGCTGGAAGAATACACTACCCACAACTCCTCCGATGGGCACATTAAATCTATGTCTCGGATTCAGATACGCCTCAGTGATTGTTGATCGAATCGCCGTACCTATATTGCAACTGCCGCCAACTCAGCCTTATGTTGTCCTATTGAAATACCGTATCATGATGGTAAACTGCGAGAGGCCAGTGTTGTCCCTTCATTCTCTGGTTCAGCTTCTCCGGACATGGGCAGGAGAGCTTGCAACATCCCAGCGAGTTGAAGTGGCTGTGGGGGCCATGGGTAGATGCTTGGAATCAAACCAAGAGCATCCTGGGGTAACCAGAGGGATTTTGCTTGTGATTCTCAAACAGTGTGTCTTCGTTGGAGATATATGTATATATATAAGATATTTCCCGTTTGGTGCGAGGAGGGTAAAAAATTTCAACCTGTACTTGATTTAGTATATTTCGACCATCTCGTAGAATAAACAGTTATTAGCTACTTCACTGGGTAGCGACTGTATAAGCTGTAGCGTGGGCAAACCATGAGAGAATGGCAGCGACTGTTTCGGTCGCGGACAGGGGGGACCTAGAGTACTCTATGTCTCACGGAGCCTTGCTAGCTTCTAGATAACGGCAACAACATCCCGGAAGGGCCTCTACATTAGATATAGCGTCGGCCAAAATTTGCCGAGAGGGGCTCGAAGTAGTTGCAAGTCAAACAAGAAATGACTAATATCTTTTCGTCTATCATTTTACCAATTCGATACCAAGTTTATTGCTACTTAAGGTAACCTCCTTTTCAAGGTGTGGAATTATCTGACTAAGATCCCATATTGGTTACTATACCATTATTAAACGTAGTATTCTCTACGGCTCCTTCCCCGTAGGTTCGGTTCCAAGCAGTGCTGAGTCTACGTTCCTTATTTGACCGTGATCCTGAGCATCCTGTGTGGGTGTCCAACGGCCTTCTACGCGGTATCATTGGCCGAGCTATGGACATGCTTGGGTCATCTGGTGGTGTCAATGTAAGTCCGAGTCTCTCGCTCAATGCCCTATGTTTTGTTTCGAGGTACCTGAGGCACAGTGGCGGCTTCTGACTGCGGTGACGAGCTTCGTGAATGAGAGTGAGCTCAGCGATGCGCTGCAGATGCCACTATTGCAGAAACTGGTACCACCTTGATCCGTTAGTGAGCCCACTGTCTGTCAGGTTGATCTCTGGCGTAGTCCCAGTACAGATGAGCTGGTAAAGTTTGCCCTCTTGGACCTGGTCAAGGGACTCCTAGCTAATTATTATTCGGCCTCTACTGTGAGAAGATTTCCCCATTCTCGATTGCACCGGTACGATTCCATTTTAGTATTCTATTGGTAAGGAGCTGAAGACCTATCCAGCTGTGATTGAGTGTAGCCTAACTATTGCCATGGATGCCTCTGGCCTCGCTCCCAACCAGCGTAGGCTATACAGAAGCCTCCTGTGCAGCGAACTGGCGTTATGTCAGCACCTTACCCTTCCTCGACTGGGTCTAGTCCCACCTGTTCTCCGCTAAGAGTTGGCCGATCTCAGCCAAATCCACCTCCGCCATCGCCGGTTAACCAAGGTAAGTCTGGCGATCAAGCTTGCTCCTGAGTCTATATATCAGCTACCATAACAGGAGCGTTGTCGGCAACACAGGGAGCATGCTCTACTATTAAGGAAGCCGGCCTGGCTCTGTTGGTCAGTGTGCTCCGGGCTGTGCGAGGCGAGGATCAGGTAAAATGTGTTCGCAGGGTAGAAAACCTGAAGCTTCTCTATCAGGTGTCCCACGTCTTGCCGCTCTTCTCGCAGTGCCTTACCCGATTCTCACCAGAGATTGTTGAGAGTAAGTCGACCAAATAAAGTTTCAATGCAGTATAATTTTTGCAGGCCCCGAATTGAACGAAGTGGATATCGATCTCATCACTGAGTTTGTTGCACTGCATCTCCTACCCGACTACAACCCTAATGCCGCTGAGGCGGTTAAGTCGAATCCTCGGCAACAGTTCTCTCCGCAAGGAGCAGAAGCCTTATCACATCACTCCGAGGCAATCGCCAGAGGAATTAAACAGGTGGATGTTTCCAAACATTTTTACTTTGTTTCATGTCGTGCCTCAGCATCTCCAGCATCGAATAGATCTATATTCCCAAGATCCCACCATGAACGCCCCGAAGGCCGCTGACGATCGGCTAGCGGATAAAGTATTTCGGTAAGTAGCCCTTCTTTAAGTGATCGGAGTCGTGACTTGCAGGTTGGTTCGTATGCTATTAGTCGTTGATGGCCGGCTAGTGGATCAAATCGTTTTCCCACTCTACCAGGTAGGCTCTTCTGGCCGCCTGTAGTTCTTATGGACTCTCAGCACTTCATCACCTTCTTCCCAGCAGATCGATCGTCAAGCAGGTCGTCCTCCGCACCACTCTATCCGTGAGCTCAGCCAGTGTGAACCACTTGTCATTTGATTAAACAGGTTCCGGGAAGAGCCTTTGCTGATGACATTCGCAACTGCTATGGCGCACCACCCTCAGAAGTTCCTAGCGCTCGCAGCCAGTGGTGGACTAGAGTCTGTGGCAGTGGGAGCCCAGAAGATCATGGGATGTAAGTGCAATCGTTCTGAGGGAACTTCTTATGGTGTTGATCATCACTTAGTGATGCCACTGGGCGAGCGAGGCTCTACGTCTCCTTCTCGGAGAAGTACTGCTCTACTTGCTCGATCGTTTGTCTTCATTGTCGTCATTTAGGCTATTTGCTGCCGTCGGTTAACCAGCGATGTTTGGTTTTAGCTGTGCCGTTGATGCTGTTGTCTGCAGTTGCGGATAGCAGGGTTTTGGGCGCGGATGCCAAAGGCTTGTGGGTGTCCCTGTGGAATCAGGTAGGCGGCCTTGATTCGAATAAAGCTGTTATGTTTCCTCTTTTGTCAGTTGGATTGCCTTGTAGACCAGGTTGAAGCCAGTCAGGCTAAGGCTGGCGGTTCGTCGGGTGTGAGCGGGCTGCTCACATCTACTCTCCGAGAGCTCCGATCGAAGGTGCCTTCCCATGCGAAAATGCCGTAAGGGATTCTTTCCCCAAAATTCGTGACCGGACATGCCCTTAATGCCTTTAGGTACCCCTACAGAGTTAGTGCTTGCATGATAGCGTCCAGCTTGCCGCCAGATGTGCTACATGCTCAAGATCAGGATATGCTGGAGTGGCTCCTGAAAGTTGCTGTGAGAGTGGTATGCTCGTCGATATGTTAGAGTTGATCGCTATACTCGACTAACTGTATCTCAGGTCACTACATTCGATCAACGGCTCGGCAACGGTGCAGGCCAAGCTCTGCTCAGCTTCATCGAATCTGATAGGCTTACTCAAGTCGTTGGACAAGTTGCTTCTTCATCTACGTAATCATTGATCGCCTTAATTATGTGTTTCTATAAAAGAAAAATTTGACACTCCAAATGCGTTGTTAATTAAAAGGTCCTTCAAATGAGAATAACTCTTCCTGTCATGTCAGCATTACCGGTCGTGCAATGTTTCGATGAGCGAGAGTAGAAGCGCCTTATCTAGGTTGCATTATGTGGAGCGATGAGCACAGAATTCGAAGACTTTGAAAAAGCGAAGGACTGGGAAAGGCGTCAGTTCTCATTCGCTAGAATAGACCGAATACTCCTCGTCATGAGTGGATTGTTCAGATAGCGATCCAGAAAACCTCATGCGACACTCTCAGTAACTGTCCGGGCGCTATTAGGACTCGAAAGGAGAGTTGCTAGCTCGCAGGGCCTCTAATATAATCGGGTGAGGGATGTGAGGTAACAATTATAGACCTTGCAAAATTTATCCGACATCCTCATAGCGACATACTCCTCCTTCTCAATACGTAATGACAGTTGCCTAGCTTATTAGCCACTTTGGAGTCCTATCGGCTTCTTACCTTTCGACGACTTCCCAAACTTGTCCGTAGCGGACGTCGCTCAACTAAGAGTTGGAGTTCCCCCAGCGTTGGTAAGATATCTGGTAGTAATGTGGAACCACTGCGTTGCCTCCTCGTTTTCAACGAGAGTAGCATAGCGGAGAGATTCTGAAAGTAGGGAGCCGAGTTTAAGCTTTCTGATAGGAATCGGTCATTGATCTTGGAGTGCGCAAACACATATGGGCGTTCATAATGGCACAGTCAGTTTTACAGGCTTTGTAGTTTTGTTATGTTCTTCTACAGGCCTTAAGCTGAATGGTTGAATACCACGATAAATCATAACTGGCAATATGTCACATAATCTATGTGGTATAATTATCGTACTATAATATATATAACTTCTACTTCCAATACGTCAAGTGGAACATTGATGATTCGCGGCCAGTAGAGGCGTGGTAGCTGAGTTACATTCCGCTAGCGGGCGAGCAGCCACATGAACTGGCGCCAAGACTGAGGAACGCAACAATGGGACTATACTCGATTGACAGGAGGGCTTTCAGGAAGGCTCTTGCGCCAAGGCTAGCTAAGATGCGATTGACGAGCTGTTTTGACACTGAGGAGCACACCGAGCCTTCTCGGCTCCGGGCATTGCTTGTGCCTGCTAGTACATTATCGAAACTAGGACATACGATTCGTAGTTTGTCGAGCTTCGGAAGCTCGAGAAACTACGAAGGAGAAAAAATAAGGCACGTGCCATATATCATTTATTGAGTATCTCTTACTGAACCAGGTTCAGTGAACCTTCTTTTGAGGAGAGGGATGAAAGAATTGAGGGGGTATTGGGATATGTATAATATTATCTCAAATTGTGCATGTTAAATAATGGAGAAAGATGGCCCGATATAAACGTAACGAGATACCCCTTTTTTCCAATACATAAGAATGGTATTACTTGGGTGGTAGAACGTCAGCTGCTTGAGAGTCATCTCAGATTGCATCCTTCTAAAGATAAGTTCGAGTTCGGGCGGCACGGGCTGCACCGAATTCAGAGTTATAATCCCATCAGAGCTTATACCATAGTGAGCAGAAAAGTAGTACCGCTTGGCGAGATCGTAGTACAGGACAAACGTGAGGTTGCACTGACCAGTCGGCGAGCTCGCGAAGCGGAGTTCACGGACAGGGACGCTCTCAGCAGTCGAGCTAAAGTTGAATCCATATGCACCAAATAAGCACCCAGGGCGTGTCGGCTCAGCCGCAAAAGCAGACGAGGTGGCTAAGACGCTGATGAGGCATGCGATGGTGGGGAAAGTTGCCATTTGAGCTGACAGGAAATGTCCACTGTTAAGGAGGTGAGCTCTCGTGAATAAAGCAGCTCGATAGTGGAGACGCCGTACACCTGACGCGTGCTATCATGTAGAAAGGCTCGAAGTACGCCATCAACAAGCAGCAGAATTTTGGATGCGGCTCCAGGTTGGTTACTCTGTGGTAGCAATCTCACTTTGTGATACAGGCGGGAAGTGAGATCCACGAAGCGGATCCATGGAGCGCTACAAGGCAAGAGCGCTCCAGAAAAAACATCGAACCACTCGGTAGTGATAGTAAAACGAACAAACAGATGAAGTCGCATGTTGGAATAGGTTTTCTCAACTGCGGTTGAATGCAGATCTTACGCAGTGTGAAAAGCAACTCACATTAGTAATTCATACAGAAACTTCACACCAAAGGAAAGGCTGGTCAGTTTAGACGACTACGATTGAGAGGGCAATCCAAGGGCTGGCAGCATCGGCGCAGGTCCGCGATGCTTACGACGCTCCTTCCTTAGTTGTCGTATCTCTTCGAGTGTCACACCTTCAACACTTAACCTTTATCACTCGAGATACTTCCTGGCTGATCTGAAGTGCTTTCGTATCAGCAGGAGCGTAAGATCTGCGAGTCGGTGAGAGTCCTCCACCCGCAGCGGGTGACCCGCTGAACGAATACCGCTGACGAGCTGGAGGAATTCCCGACTCTAATGGTCGTAGCAACCGACCGGTAACTTACCGGCGGTAAGCAGCCTCTATCGGAGCAAAATCAGGAAGGAATTTCACCCCATATATCACACGATCTCCCCTAGCTTCGGCCTGCTCTTGAAGGAGCGTCTTCTGCGACGAGAAATCCCCGAATGTTGAATCAGCATTGCTCATAGAAGCTGGACTAGTTCATCTTGTTTCTTCTCGGCCGCAGCAACAGTAAGACACCGTACTGGTCCCTTCTTTCTATTTTTCAGCTCCTCCGGACATGGGTGGGAGAGCTTGCAAGGTCTGAGCGAGTTGAAGTGGCTGTGGGGGCCACGGGTAGATCCTTGGTATCGAGTCGGGATCATGCTGGGGTAACCAGAGGGAGATTGCCCGTGATTGTTTTTATTCAAGATGATTTCCCAGTGCTATGGGGGTTTTGATATCAGTCAACGCCTAAGCCATCAACTCAAGATGCTCGGCTGATTGGGTTGGATGACAGAGAGAGACAGTGCATTTCTCTGCTCTGTCGCACGCGAACTAGCTCCACTGGAGTTAGGACACATGCCCTCCGTGCTACTCACACAAAAAATAACTCGTAGCCTACGTAGGCAGCGCGAGTGACCTTCACATTCCCTACGTTACAGGAATAACCACGGGGAGGTCTCTGAGCTCTATTCCCGTACTTCTTAATTAGTTCTATACGGCACTGAACTCGCTCCATAACTGGACCTACACCTTCCATGTGATTCAACACACGATATAATATACCGAGCATCCAAAACCGTTAGACTAACAGGGGACACGGTTATTTGGCTTTCTAGAAAGCCACAGGCTGCCGGCTAGGGAATAGGAGGACTGTCTCGCTCGTAGAGGAGCGGGAGGCCCAGGCTGCTCTATGCCTCGCAGATCCTTACTAAGTAGTAGATAATGAGCCATCAGCCTCACATTGGATACCAGCTCGAGATGATGTAGAGATGCCTGTAGGCCTACAGATGACTCCGAAGTGCATATACATCATGCACAGTAGACAATGCTCCAGCAAGGGGGGCTAGTTCATTTGAACTGCAGTACTATAATTGCAATACCGAGTAGGATAAGACTCATATCATATGCTGATTTATCTTAGCCCTAGTTATAGTATGATCAAGGGGATCTCTAAGGGACGATACAGCTTTAGCTGTTGTACGTACTACAATGCACTATGGTCAATCAGGCTTTAGTCTATTCTTTGCAATGTCATTTATCCTTACAGTAAACCACGACCAACAATGAACCGATTAATGAAGTCAGCAACATTCGACGATGATTTGCATAGGACCGCTCGTCCGATGTCGGCTGACCAGCCTCGAGATCGATCTCGAGGGCTCTCCGTAGAGCGAAGGGTATCGTGCTTGACCTTGATTCTTCCGGAAGGAACACCCGTACCTTAGAATCGTCTGTCGGTCCGTGGTATATCACAATTACTAGCAGCTATGAACCCTGAAGAGCACGCTTTGAAGGAGCGAGATAGTGAGTGCAAGTTTATTCCACCAATATACTGATATGTAAACCTCAGAGAATATAATGAAGGCAGAGGGAATCCAAGACCCTGAACCGACAGCTCAGTTGGTGCGACTCGAGGCATGGGAGGACCCACTTTTACAGCGAGATAAATGCAAGAAAATCATCGGCAACTTGAATGTGAGCTGGCTACTCGACCGTGCGCGTTTCCTCTCAAAGTAGCCAACTGAGACTGACTACTTCCAGTAGCTCCATTTACTGAGCTTGCTGTTTTTAGGACCGTGGGACACGACCCAAAAAGCCATACATGAACGAGCTTGCGTCCACTCTTCACGAGCTCCTTAAAATGATACTGGCATACAGGTTCAAGATTTTCAGAGATATCCCAGAGAGCCAGCTAAAAACTATGCTCAAGGGATTGCGTCTTCTGAAGCTTTTCCCTGGAGACCATGTCTGGCAAGAAGGCCAGGAAGCTAATCATGCATTCCTTGTACTAGCATGCGGCGGAGACGCCCGCATTCGAGTACTGACGAAGCACAGAACGGTAACAATCCTGAAACCGGGAAGTTGCGCGGAACCAGTGAAGAGTCTACATGTGAGCTCAGCGACTGTCACAGGAAGCGGACGCAGCGCGAAAGTATGGAGCTTCTGCTCATACTTTTATTCCGCGAAATCCTTGACACAGTGAACGCAGGTCCTGATCGCTGTTCTCGACATTCGTGAGCATCTCGAGCCCAACAGGAAACTAGATATCCCGATTCAATGGCAAGCAATCGTAGCGTCAGTCCGTAACTCCCCGCCATTTCGCGAATTGAGCCTTGCACGAAAAGAGGTAACTCGGCCTGGTAACTGCACTGCTGGTGGCTATGTTTTCAATTTTAGGTTGAGATGTTTGTTAGTTGTTGTCGAAGGCTGGCTTCAATGAAGGGCTGCCTTCTTGATCTATTGCCCGATTCCTTTTTTATTGTTATTGCCGGATCCGTTCGTGGCATCATATTGATTGATGGCCGCGAGGTTCCTGTATGGGAGATGCGTCGTGGTGTTCTGTGGGTGGACCAGCTTGCTGTATCCAAGGATGCCAAGGCCCATATTAGCCATTTCGTGGCTTACGCTGAGGGAGAAACTCAGGTCGGTCTCTTGAGGGGCCGTTGCAACCTGCACTCAGCAGTGCTAACTTAAGTGATGTCAGATGAGCGCTTCTCTTAGGTCCTATGGATGCCGCGAGAATGGTTTCTAGCGATCTTGGGACGACTGAAGCATCTCAGGCAGTGGTTCATTGCACACGACAAGCTGGTCACCCGAGCTATAGAAGACAATATCCACTTTAGTTTTGAGGCGAGACCACGAATGAAGATGTACATAACGCTTCCTCTCCTCAGCTCCTGGACAAGCCGGATTTCAATAGAAAATCCGTGGCGTACATGGGCTGGATATCCGACAAAGTCTCGAAAGCTGCAGATACTCCTTTGGACGTTTACAAGGAGCTATGGAGATCTCCTGGGTACGGAAGCCAGGAATCTGCTCGCCGTTTGCGGAGCTTCGACAAAGTGACTATGCGTTTCAGGTTCGACGCCATAAGGTGCCGAATGGATCGGCGACGAGGAAGACAGCCTACCATTCGACCAGCTACCTCTGCTGCCCTTAGCTTGCAAGGGAGCTCGGGTAAAACGCGTCAAAGCCTGGCCATGCTTGGCTCAGTGTTGAGTACCGGCACGCTCCCCAAACGACCAGTTCGCCCGAAAACCGCCTTGTGAAAATATATCTGGCATGTTCAGTGTTATTGTAATATTTGTCGTGCGATGCGCTATTCACCAAATGATGTTCGTATTCCTTTGTTCCCTGTTATTGCGTTTGAAAAAGCAGTATGCACTTCAGTGCTCTACACAGAGATCTGAATGAAGTCCGAACAAGTTTGCAAACTTCACGGAAAGATCTTTTCATTCCTTGTTCGCTTGGAGTATCCAAGGTTCGGCTCGGTTGACAGCTTCCTCTCGGCAACAGGTAAGACGAAGATCCACGGAGTCCAGGGTGCTCTGCGCAGAGGTTGGTTGTCTGACACGCATGTCCATTGATTTCTCGCATTCGCCCAAGGCACGCACATACACGCCTCAATCAGCTAAGGCCTACAGCAAAATGGTGGTGATGATTGAATCGATTGATCTTTTAGCACCATGCCTCCCTTTCAGCTTTTTTGCATCCCAACTAATCCTTAATGTCTGACAAGTGCCTCTTCGACAGAATGGGTGGCGCTGCTGCCGTTGACGCTGCTGTTGAGAAGTTCAATGAGAAGCAGGTTGTCGACCCTAAGGTTGGCCATTTTTTCAAGGGGAAAGATATGTCAACCTTGAAAGCTCACCAGAAGGACTTCCTGTCCTATGCCTTTGGCAAGCCTGGTCACGAGTATACTGGGCGCTCTATGAAGGAAGTCCACAAAGGTCTGAATATTAAAGATGACGAGTTCAACGCCGTTGCCACTAACCTCGAGAACACTCTTAAAGAACTGAACGTTCCCGCTGGCGAGACTTCTGAAGCCATGCAGATTGTGGAGGGCCAGAGGAAGAATATCGTTGGCCAGTGAGCTCGCTGTTTTCTAATCCTCCATATCCACGCTATTGTTTCCAGTTTGCCGTACGAGGCACTTCACTATCATCTCATTATCATCTCATTATCATCTGACTTCGTCACTACGTGTAGGCCAGTAGGCATTACAGTGCCTTGACGGCATTGCCATGGTCTCTTAAGCATCAAGTGTCGAGTTTGTGAGTTTTCTCCAACCCAAACCTAAATAGACCTTCACATTCAGCTGGAGTTCCCTTCGTGCATCGGAAGCCCTTGAGCGGATTTGGGTCTTACATGCTTCCAAGTATAATAACGAATCTATCCTTCACGCATGCTCTATAAGCAAATACCTCAACTGCTGAATACGACGTCGCTCCCGATGTCGGCTCTGCAAGATCGTCTAATGCTTAGTACTTTCTCACCGTGGTAATGTGAATGAGCAACCGGAATTCCGGCGTTTATCTCGTGTGGCTGTATTAGGAGACCTATCTGTGTCACCCTATTAAGCATTCCGAAACCAAAGTTGCCCAAATGGTCCCTCTGCTTTCTGAAAGGTAATCATCAACAGCTGTATGATGAAGGGCTTGGACTGAAGAATGTACTGAGATTCTGTTGCTGTAGAGATTCAGGGCATCGGCTCCCTTTCTATTGGCACGTGGCCACATAGTCTGTTCCCTATTGTCAGGTCTTTTCCTCTGCCGCTCGTTAACCAGTGTATCCCAACGGTCGCCCTGATATCCATTAAACCAAGTATGAGATCTACAACCGATTCTAGCGAAAAAGTGGATATCACTAAATCTGTTCTACGTCCCCAGTGTCATAGTTTTTTCGCGTTCGCCCTGGGCACGCATACACATACACCAATTAGCTAATGCTCAAAGCAAAGTTAGGGCTCGTCTAATCTATTGTTGTTTGCTACAGTGCCTTCCAGTAAGGTCATTACACACAGTGTTATTGCTGGTTGAATCAGCTTTAATGACTGATAAGTGCCTCTTTGACAGAATGGGTGGCAAAGCTACCGTTGACGCTGTTGTTGAGCAATCCTATGATAAGCAGGTTGTCGACCCTAAGGTTGGCCATTACTTCGAAGGCAAAGATATGTCAACCTTGAAAGCTCACCAGAAGGACTTCCTGTCCTATGCCTTTGGCAAGCCTGGTCACGAGTACACTGGGCGCTCTATGAAGGAAGTCCACAAAGGTCTGAATATTAAAGATGATGACTTCAACGCCTACGCCAATAATATGAACAACACTCTCAAGGAACTGAGTGTTCCCTCTGGAGAGGCGGCTGAAGCCATGCAGTTTATTGAGGGTCAGAGGAAGAACATCGTTGGCCAATAAGCCTCTTAGGCATTTTTATTTCGCTATAGTCAGTCTACACCTTTATCCAACTCGTCTTTGGGGACGTGAATTTCGCGGCGGCGTATTCGTCATTATGGGGCATTCCGCACCCAAAATATACTTTTCATTAGCATCGTCAGCTGCCTTCGTAACTTGATGCAGACTATTAGGCATTACAGTGCTCGATTACCATTACTGAAAGCATTCGCCATGGTCTCTTATCGCCAAAGTGTCGAGTTTACGAGTTCACAAGCACAAATAAGCCCTTCAGCAACGGATAGGATATCATATCTTGTACTATACGGTCTTGTGGTAAAGCCAGTAGCGAGTGTTGCTACCTATGTAAGCCAGTGGACAAGTGCCATAGGGCATGCTGGCGGTAAAGTTTAACCCTTCATTTGCAGCCACTGTTCCCCTAATTGTGATATTACTGCTTTCACTATGTGTAATAGTTTCGTTCAGTGAAAAACTTATGGTGTGAATAATCTGGCAGCCTGGTTCCGTAATAACGTAGCCGGCTTCCGTTCCCTTACGAAACGTTCCCATACGGGGGTATCTAAGGTTGACCTGTGCCTTTCATAGAGGGGACCCTTTTAAGCTATCTTATGTATCTTTTTGCTGTCTTTCGTCACGAAGGTTTATTAATATCAAGCGTTACTTTCCTTCAATGCAATCCTCCAACTACGTTTATTGGGAGAAGCAAGGCGCCGATAACCTGTGTGCTGTCCACTGCGTCAATTCTCTACTGCAAGGGCCCTACTATAATGGTAATAGGGTCCGTGAGTGGGTGGAAGTATCTGAACCTCAGAAGCGGATCTGAACTCGTTTGCTAGAGACCTGGATAGGGAGGAGGAGGCGTTGCTCGGCACAAAGATACCTGACGGTCAGAGTCAGAATTATGATGCTTCCGGCAATTATTCAATTGGTGTTATAGAAAAGTGCTTGAAGCGCTTTGGCGAACTGAAGGTAGGTCTGCGAGTTCGGTGGAGATTAACTGGTTTGGCTAGTGTGTAAATATAATGGGGGCCAAGACCAGGACCGAAGTTTTTTCGGCACCGCAGTTGGAAAGCGGCTACGTCTGCAACCAGAGCAATCACTGGTTCAGCTTGAGGAGGTACCCATCATAGCACTCTTGCTTGTTTCACAACTCTGTCAGAGTCGGGTCAGGGTCTCCTGCGTCCCAGACTTGGTGGAATTTAGATTCCCTTAGACTACAAGCCCCTAAGAAGCTCTCAACTCCTACTGAGCTGTCCTCCCTTATTCAGTCAATTGTCGGACAGGTAAGGCTACCATCAGTTGAGATTAAGCACTAGTCCTCGGTTCAGGGCTACACTGTTTTTGTCATTCGCGGAGACGTCCCCTTACCTCAGCCTTCTAAGACTGCCAACTCCGGCGGTAGTGAAATGACGTTGGTTAGGGTTTGGGAATTCCGCCCCTTCAGGTATGATGACTCTTTCCTCTAATAACGGTATGAAGGGCATGTATCTTACGGAGAGGGAGGCAGCTCAGATGGAGGCAGCAGCTCGATCCAAAACGACTGGGAATTCATTTGGTACTGAGGGTGTGTAGCCGAGGTTTCATAAGAAAAAGGGGGCAATTATACGGGGTTCTACGGAAAGTATAAGGGCCCGGCTTCCCTAGCTTGTCTTGTGCCAGGAGGTGCGAAGCTGCTTTGCCGGCATTTTTACTGTTTTTAACGCTGTGTTGGGTGGGTTGGACATGACTGCCGCAGAGATAGCGCGGATAAAACCTTCTCGTGAACTATCATAAGTTATATATATTATCCCACAAGAGTTGCTTACTGTGATCATGAGTGATCATTGTACGTCGCTCTGTAACTCATTGAACCTTCAATGCGAAGCATTGTATAAAAGGGAATGCACCGGATGGGTGCTAAGAAGGTATATCTTAACGCAGCGTTTTCTTCTAGGTGGCGGTGCTAGTGGTGAAGGTGAGGGCCCCTCAGCATTCACCATGATAGCCCCTAGTGGGGCCAGGAATAACGAGCCTCCTCAGAAGGTGCGCCAAGATGGTCTGTAGAGGGATTACTACTCCCCCTTAGACCGACTGGGATGCTCTTGGCTCTGGAAGATCTCTGGGCACATCTACAGACAGCAGCGGCCCATCTCCTCAACCGGAAATCGAGGATCCAGACCTCGCTGCGGCCCTCGCTGCCAGCCTCAGTGATGTACGTTACTCAACGTAAAGCGTATGATCTTCATGGTGCAGGTAAGCTTGCCAGCGCCTCCTGATGAGCCGGCGTCTGGTCCGCGAGTGACAACGGTGCAAGTGAGGCTACCCACGGGGAAGAGGTGGACGAGAAGATTCAACTTGGATACCAATACACTCGGGTAGAATACGGGAGCTAAGCGATCTGACCATACATGAGTACAGGGACTTGTTCCTCTGGATGGAGTGGCAGTCACTGCAAGACAGCAAGACTAGTGGAGGAACGATGCCACTGTTGACCTCCCTTGGAGGGTACGATGTGCTGAAGCAGGTAGTAGAGGGTCGAGGATTTGGGGGCTTCGGGAGAGATGGAAATTAGGGCTTCGGGCCATCTCGGCGGAAGTTTCACCGCATTCCGAGAAGCCAGAAGGTGACCATCAGCGGCGAGCCGGCTGAGATAGAGTACAAGTCTCTGGGGGAGGTAGAATGCCCGGCAACGAGTGGATACCAGGCTGGCGGTTTCAGGCCGGGTTCGAGACGGGGCAGGAAGCGGTTATTTTGCAGTTGTGAAGAATAGATAATTATTATTAGTGTTGCTTTCAGTGAAGTCTCGGAAAGTTGTAGGGTTGAGTGGGGGAGGGAATGATTGGAGTCAGGCTACCTCCTGCTTGAATGTTATTTACATGTTCAATAGACTCTTCGGCTCATCATCATCAAAGAAGAAAAAGCGACAAGAGACCTCGCCGAGCCCGACGCCGCCGGTGCCACTGAAAAAGCCTAAGTTAGCTGCTAAGAGCGCGGAGCTTACCCTTGGGGACAAGCCCTCCTCTGCGTTCCTGGAGAAGGTAGAACCAGCTTGGTACTTTTAGCGAAGGCCGCGTTTCAGAAGAAGAGCAAACAGGCGTGCGCGACATGTGGGTCGACAGAGTTCAGGGAGGCCGCGGATTGGGGGTATCTCATTTGTGCGGTATGCGGCGAAGCATCATCGCAGCGTATCGAAGAGCAAGAGTTCGAGGAGGCAGAGCAGCGCGGAGGGATCCGTGCTATGAATATAAGTAGTACTCCGGCGGGGGTTGGTGGGAACGGCGGCGGTGGTACTAGCGGGGGACTGGATCGTGCAGGTGGAGAGGAGATAGTAGTAAAATCAGTATGAACTATAATATTAGGTCTTATCGTATTCACTTCTCTATCTCTGTTATATTGTATTCTAGACCATTATTAGGTAAATTAACAAAGAAGGATCCAAGTGGCAAACGGCTGACGAGAGGACCTGCTGGTGGAGGAGGCCGGGTCCGGACAGGGGAGCACCGATCTCTGGAGGAGCTTCTCTATTGCTTTCAGCTATGTCTCAAGCGAGTGGCAACGGAGGTAGTATGAGGGACATGGGTTCCTGTTGGGAGTGTTTATATAAGGTATGCGACGCCCTCCAGCTCGGCGAGGCGGCACGTAAGCGAGTTCTCGAGAACACTCGAGATGCTTGGAGGGAATATCTTGAATTGGCCGCAACCGATCGAGACAGAACGACAGGACAGCCCAAGGCCTTCCTGAGCAAAGTCTTCTACGATCGCCACATCAATTCACGGACGTACGGCAGCCGGTTCTTCGACCCTGTTGTCGGCACGGCGAGCAAGCGGATGGACATGGCCTTGGCGAAGTTCGAGGAAAAGCAGCCAACTGACGAGGGAAAGCGGCCGGTAATGGGCTCGAATGCCCGGGGACTGATACGAGCTTTGGAGCAACGGAATTTACAAGCCCCAGCGGGGAGGATAACAACGCGGCGGGGAAGGAGGATAAAGATGGACGAAGGGGAGATGGCGGACCTTCTGTACGAGCATGATTGGCTGGCGAGGAAGTTCAACATGCCCACTGATGCTCCGCTGCCCTCTGCCTTCTTGCAGAGGAGCGGCCAACTGAAGGATACGGACTACGAGGGCAGGCGACACGCAGTGAGGATGAAGTTCAAGAAGGAGAGAGCGAAGGCAGAGAAGGCATGGGCACTCGAGGAGGAGCAGCGGATGGCGATAGAAGAGGAATTGGGGCACTCGGTGGAGTCATCATCGCCACCACCGGAGACAACAAGTTCAACTATTGATGAGGGCTCACCGACGCCACCGAAAAGCGAGGAGGAATGTTCTGAGCAGGAGTTCCCTCTTGCCATTTTCCGGCCGACCCTTAGTGAGGTATCGAGCGTTGCAGCGAGCGATCTGGCCGAGATCACACCCTCTTTGGAGCCGCCATCGGAGCCGCCATTGGAGCTCCAGGAAGCCAGCTCGAGCACTCCGTCTCCGGCAGGCTTCTCAGAGGAAGAGCTGAATGACCCTCTGGCGTTGGACGAGCCTGCAAGTGGCCGTTCTCTGCCTCCCTTAGACTTCCCTTTGTTGCTGTCTCTCGTCCTTCTTGCACTGCGGCGTGCGAACTACGGTGTGGTGAGCGGACGGATGGTCGAGTGGATCCTCACCGGTGCGGTGGACTATAATCGTTTGCATGTTTTGTTGCCTGCTGAATTGGACCCGATGACGTTCCGGTCGGAAATAGAGGGCAGCTCCTCTGTACTTCGCCCTCGATACCTGCCCTGCAGCTACCAGCTCGACCAGATCCTAATGCGTCTTCGAGATAGATTCAACCTAGTTGTACGACAGGCTGATAACCCGGTTCAATCTTTCCATTCAGGTACCTCCCCTTCCTGCCGACTGTCTGGTCATAGAGGCTCTCAAGGCTATAGGTTTCCCCGAATGCACCGTCTTGGCTCTCCGCCTCCTTGATTGGCTCGTTGCTCCGCTTTGCCCTCTGTATGAGGTTGAGCACTTCCCCAGCTATCCGTTCGGTAACCTCTACAGTATGTCGAGTAAAGCCGAGGACGTTCTTCCTCCAGAGGAGACAGAGCCATTGGATCCTCCTATCCACGGCATCTGTCCCCTGCCGCTAACCTGTGCGGCACTGGTTGTGATATCGGTGAAACTGTCTGTTCCTGGCCTCTATGAAGAAGCCGATGGTTTGCTTCCTGAAACTCATCAAATGAGTCTTGATTGTGTGCGATGGTGGACCCGTTTCACTCGAGAAGAGCGTTTCGATTTCCTAATGTACTGCGAAGAGGAGCTTTTCAGCGACTACAGACCTTGCCTCGCTCCAGAGCTCCAGGCGCGGCTTCGGCCAGACCGACCGTATCACCCACTCCAGTGCAAGCGAGGACGGCGACCCGATTTACAAGTCTCTGAGTCGCCTCCCGCACAGTACCGAACCTACTATCGGTCCCGAGGCGCTTGCCGTATTGAATTCGATAACGGCCAAATGCCGTCCGTCTACGCCTGGCTGCTGGATTCGGTGTGCTCTGTCCTCCATACGGATGGTGATGATTTAGACCGCGAGATATCCAGCCTCGAGGATTGGCTTTTCAAACGAGAGGCTCCTGCTCGGCAGGATGCTAGCAAGTGATTGTCTTTACTGTCTTCTGGTAGCAATGCTCCTTAACAACGTCAAATCTACGTACATAATTATAAATGTGTATCATTGTGATAGCCTTTACGTTTCGATTACGCCATGTCTTGAATTCTACGAGTTAACGAATGATGATCCGCACTACCGCTGGTCTTAGTCACCCTTCTAACGCCTCTTAGTCTAATACGCATTAGATGGCTGCTTTGCATCGTGCAGCACTTGCTTGCGAGTTTTAACAGAGGAGAGCCAACGCTCCCTGGAAGAGTACACTCACCGCTCATGCGGTATGCGTGTGGCAAAGGCGAGCCCCGCGAAAAAGGTTGAAGTGAATGTCAAACCAGGAAGAGTTTCGCAAAACCAGACCGATAGAAACAGGAAGACCTGAGTCGACAAACAATAGGGAAGGGGGTGTGAATGCAATCCGCTTCTCAATCGAATTCGCGTGGACCTGCTAACGAGCGCCCACTGACATGCATGCCTGTAATATGCGCGGAAGCACTTCAGTTGACTGCCCGAACGGAGTAGGGACCCACGATAAGGGAGTTTCTCAAGTATGCCGTGGCTACAGCTGGGGCCTCTTGCAATAGCTCCGTCAAAGAGATGATTCATGCCAACTGACGGAAGACTGAAGAGGTCTGAAAAGCTTCCCACAACTGCACGATACCAGCCACAAAAGGAACCACCGAGATTGACTGACACCACGACCGTTGTTGAGCAACCAGATGCTCGATTACGAATAATAACCTTGGCTGCTTGCACCTGCTGCAAGAAGAACAAATGGCGGCGTGCCTACAGATGTCTTATCGTGCGCTGCCACAGGTAGCCGCCTATGCTCGAGAGAGAACAAACAGACAAGTAGATGAGAATGGCCCCATGGGCCGACTGGACAAAGACGGGGTTGATAGTAGCAGTAGTAGGCTAGCTACGAAGGCTATACCCAAAGAGAATAGGCCGACACTCGTAGTGTATCAAGGTGATGAAACTATATCACAGAAGTTGACATAGGGCGGCATCTTCATATTTGACCAGCGTCGATTACCTCAGCATTAGCTCTTGGTGAATGCCTCAATACCGAAGATGACGCTGTCCTTCACACAGTATAGAGTCGACACACGCTTATGTAGCCTGCACTGAATGGTATCCGGAGTCGGCATAGTATAGGGCACATTTGGTAGATAAGATGCGAGACCAGGTAAAAGTGTCACCTCGTACTCATAAGTTTCACCATGAAAAGTTAGACTAGCCTCGGATAAGGGTCTCACACCTCCGCGGGACAGAATGGCAAAGCACCAGCAGGTTGCAGATGAAGGTGGCGAGGTTGTACATAAAGATGTTGATCGAGTGCGATTAGGGAACTTGTATACCCACGGAATGTTTGCTCCAGAAGGTCCCTCAAGGTGAGGGCCTCAACTCATGAAGTACTGTACGCATATCGAGTTGATGCACCTCAGTCGGGCTCCTCGACGATAAACCCTCAACTCGAATGCTAAGTCGATAATCTGTTCTCTTTCCCTCTTACGTAGCGGTTATTCGCTCAGAAGTGTCAACCTCGCTGCCTGGCCACTCCGGCGTCCCGTCTGGAAGTCTTGGTATGATCGCAACGATGCGTGTCGGAAATAGTGTTACTCCCATTCGACTGGAGGAGCAGGAGGCGAGGAAGGGAGCATCAAAGGGTCACCGAGTAAGCCTCACTCTCATGAGAGGAACTAGTCAACGCACAAGATTGCGAGACGAGTGCGTTGGAGCGAGCGTCGCCGCGAAATGATTGGCAGTTCTCACGAAAGGGTGAGCCCGCATTGCCCTACGCGAAGCCGCCAGAAGCGCTGTTCAACGCGTTCTGCCATACATCGTATTATCTGCTGTTATGCATTTTGAAGAACTCAATGAGAGGCATGGCAAGGAGCCCCTCAAGTGATTGAATGAGGACGACGCCTCGCTGCCCGCCGATAATTTATCAGGATGTATGCATCAATCGCTGTCCTTCTGCGCGAAGAACCTCTCATTGCGGACGAGTTTGATAATATAATATGAATCCAGGCAAAGCCCCTGATCATGCAAGAGCTGTTATGCATTATTTAGACTTCTAGCGATCCTGTCCAACTCGCCCATACAGCAATGATGATACGATGAAACAATCTTAAGAGCCACATATGGCGTCTGAAGCGGCATCCAATGCGGATAGTATAGGTGTCCGAGACATAGGGCCTCTTCTTTCATTCACCTCTTCGCGAGTGTTTGCTTTCATTATGTGCCGATTACCGTAACGCGTTGATGACAAGACTTTGAACACAACGCTAGAAAGTTCACATGAAATTGGTATCTTCAGGAATTAGCTTGCAAAGCTCCTTCACTATCTTTCGGGTGGACCGTCGATCCTCAGTCTTCTCTCGCCGCAGTTCTCTCTCCAGCCGTTGAACTTCTACTGACGGATGTGCCATCATTGCCAAATCACGGTGAGCCGCAGCATACTGAGACAGCTCACGAGTCAGCAGCGGAAAGGATAAATACGTCCTACTTTCGACCGCCGAGCCTGAGCCTTGGCCCGCCAAAACAGAGCCTTGTCCCGCATGCCCGAGGCACTTTCCTCAGCATCCCCATCGAGTGCCGCCCACGCTGTAGAGATGTACATGCACCGCGTTAGGAGGGCAATGGCGACCTGTCAAGCATTTTAGCAAATATATAAACAAACCCAAAGTACCGAGACTTCCTGAGAGCTGAGGCGTTTCCGTCCAAGCCGCGCCCGAGCTGAGTTGAGCATCATAGCGCACTGCGCCTGCGTGAGCCGTTTGTCCATAGGATCGAACAGCAACAGCTTGCCCGAGTCCGTAACTCTAACGGGTGTCTGGTCAGGAGAGTCCGATGCAGTCATGGTCTTCTCGTCGACTAGTAGCATGTCGGTGATAATCGATCCATCGCTTTGACTATGATAAAGTACTCGGGCCACCTTAACTTGTCCGTGTGAAGTGTAAATGCAAAAGTGGCTTCCCGAGGATATCCGAAGTCGCCTGTGACACGGTTATTTCTCCCTACCCTTTATTTCGTTATTACCTTTGTATTTCCTCGAGTCCACTTTCATACCACTCTGAAGCTGCCTCGAAATCCTTCAGCTTGAACAGTGTATTCCCCCACCCCTTGACGGTCTCGGCCATGCCTGCCGCATCCATGCCTTGGACCGCCTCTGCAGCCGAAGCCTTGTCACTCTCGAAGTCCTCTAATGGCCGCACCTTCTCTAGGGGAACTCCGTCTAGCTCGGAATCATCGTCGAGTATCATGTCACAGTCATGACTGCCAACCCAGGCCACCGTGCCTCGCCGCTGCTCTTGGGTATCCGAATCGACCACACAGCGTACATGAGCTCCCACTTGAGGTGACGTCATTACCAATACAATAAAAAGGCATTCTGACAGGGATGAGCTACCGACTAACAACGCGACACACAAGGCACTGAAACCGAGACACAAAGTATTTGGAGATTAATCAGTCCTCCTGTCGCAGCTCCTCCTTAAGCTTGCACCTGCAATAGCGGAGCGGTTCAACTTGGCAAGACACCCGAGCCGAGTACCATCTCTTGATCTCCATCTCCATCAACTGCCACGAACTCACCATTCTTGATTGTTGACTTCACCACTGTAGTGACCACGGGAGTAGTTCCGACAGGGAACTTGTAGCCAGCTGGGTTGCGGAAAGTCCTGAAGTGACGGATCCGTGCCGTAGGTTAAATTTTCACAAGTACCTGGGCGTGGGGCGGGCTGCTGGCCTGATGTGCTTCGGCGAGTTGTCCTTGGTGATGATAACGCAATCCACATTTCCACCAGAGCCGAGATCGTTCATAACACCGCCGGTGATGGCCTTCTTGACCAGCTCCACCCCTTCCTCAGCAGTCATATTATCCTTGTACCTATTCACAGTGCCATAAACCAACATACCCTTACAGCGTCCCAGCCTACCCAGTCTCGAGAACTGACATGGCGGCCAGACTGCCACTGCCCATGGCTGCGAAGGGTAGGGAATCTGTGGAGCTAGCAGGAGGAATGGGTGCTACAACGGCAAGCGTGGGACCTACCCATGGGGGTAGATCTGATAGAGCTGAGGTCCCTTGACATCTACACCTCCGAGAACCTACACGGAACAATGCCACCGAGGGTTTCAAGAGGGAAGCTCACCAAAGCGCATCCGACGTAGCCTTGGTACTGGAAAAGGTAGTCGGACAATCGCTTCACGCAAGTGCCAACACGGGGCTGAGGACAGCGGGATCTCTAGCGGCCGGACCTCCCCGCTATTACCTGAGCCTGAGTGGCCAGCCTGTGCAGCTCCATCTGACTTCGAACCTTCTTGGTAGTGTGCTCGAGGTCCGCAGCAGTACCAGCACCGGCTGTGAGGCGGTAGAGGTTAAAGGACTATTGCAAGGTTGCTATTACCGCAATAGATATTCTCGGCGATGTAATGCAGCTTGTTGCAGTTTTTATCGGCGACAATAGGCCCCATGGTGGCTCTGGTATCAGCACCAAGAACCACACATGAAGCACATACCACACCGCAGATGGTCGTACCTAACAGGAGGCTCCTATGAAGGGTCTGAAGGTGGCAATGAGGAAGTATAAGGCACAATAAAGGTAATGAGAAACTTGGAAGAATGGCCCTGGCGGCACACAGTGCCCATTCTAGTTCCCATGGAGGCCACAGATGTCTCAAGTAACCCACCGGTCTTCATAGTAGCGAAGGGACGGACAACTCCATTGGCAACCATTAGCTTATTACGCTTGACCTGAGATGGATTCTGAGCACCGAAGCATTCCGGCAGCTAGGGTACATTATCGAAACTGAAACCTCCACGATTCTCAGCGATCGCCGATACGTACTGGGAGGAAGCTGAGTCCATTGGTGATTGAAATACGACACAAAAAACCCTAAAAGGGATTGAACAACAGTGGACTAAACGAAATGCGATAGGAAAGTGAAACAGCTATTCTCGAGGGTCATCTTTAATACAGTCAAAAATATGATATACCCCATTGGACCGATCTCGCATGGCAACTTGAAGGCCGCAGCTGGCACAGTGGACCTGAGCTGGTAATAGGCAAGAAAGGAGCAGTTCATTACAGGGTTGTAAGTGTCCGGCCCATCCTTATATGAAGTGACCTTACTCTCGTCCACAGTGCAGTTCCGCACCTCCAGAGCTCTGTACTGGTTACTATACCTGAGATTGGTGACATCCATGCCGGGAGTACCAGCGACGGTGGTACCGTGCATGCTGTTGGCAGACATAACATATTTGGGTGAAGCATTGAGGGCATGACAGGACCGCATCTGAATGCCTCACTTTCCGCCGTCTACTGCCGCTACCCGGCTCCTCAGCAGCCGACTCCCCGACGTGGGTAAATTGCTTAACGAACCTAACTCGAGGATAGCTGCTCATAAGAGCCCAAGTAGTACTCTTCGTCTTTATCGTCCATATCAGGATCATATAGGTCGTCTTTGAGAGGGTCCTCGGCGAAGCGTTTTTCCTGTTTTTCTATCAGGTCGTTCGATCGCTTCCGGATGGGACTTGAGCTGTCGGTATCCTGGAGGTTGTGCGCGTCTTCATGACGACCTCCGAGTTTCTAAAATTTATATCGATGAGTTAGCGATTGTGCTCGCAAGACGACCTAATTTGAATCTTCCCCGCTCAAGTTCCGAAGCGTATCCTAGTCAAGCTCTCCCGCTTCCTCTGCGACTCTCCTTTCCCCACAGCTGCGCCCGGCTTACTTCAATCCGCGTTATCAGGTGATGTGACGTCGAACAAGAGAAGTCTGTCGGCTCCCACTCGTCGCTCATTCTAGCCCCATCCACCAAACCGCGCTGGACCGCCATTCGCCATCATCAATATCGATCACCAGGGCGCGCGCTAAAATTCCCTAAAGCTCTTGAGGTTCACGGGTTGCCTTCTGGTTCTGTAATCGGTTCCGCTACCTCTGAGAGCGGAAAGGTGGGAGGAATCCTAATAGGGGGGTGTTGGGGATGGGATTAGTGCAAAAGATGGTATGAGAATGTATAGTGCAGTTGCCAATCCGTAGTAGCATGTCCCGTGTTGAAGAGATCCCCGCTAAAGAGGTCGAGGAGGGTGTTGTCGAGTCCGATACCGACACTGATGATGAGATGCCCACTTTGGAGGCCACCAATGGTGAGGCTCCCGAGGGTACCATGCCCATGCCCGAGGGCCGCAATAAGCTCAACCGTGCTGAGAAGAAGGCACGCAGGGCCATGCAGAAGCTCGGCATGAAGGCCGTTCCCGATGTCGTCAGAGTCACTTGCAGAAAGGGCAAGAACGTAATGCTTCCGCCCCCTCATTCGATCCACTGTTGATTATTCCTTTTAGATCCTCTTCGTCATCTCCGAGCCTGATGTCATGAAGGCCCCCCACGCCGAGACTTACGTTGTCTTCGGCGAGGCCCGAATTGAGGACATGTCAGCCGCCTCTCAGGCCGCTGCCGCCTCTCAGTTCACTTCCACTCCTGAGGTCTCTAAGGTCGAGTCCGCTGACTCTTCCGAGTCCAAGGCTGCTGCTACTGCTGAGCCCGAGGAGGATGAGGGTGAGGTTGACGAGACTGGTGTTGAGGCCAAGGATATCGAGTTGGTGATGAGCCAGGTCAACTGCTCCCGAGCTAAGGCCGTTAAGGCTCTTAAGGCCGCCAACAACGATATCGTTGAGGCCATCATGCAGCTCTCTCCTTAAGCGGACTAGCACTTGCTGCTTGGCAACAGTTACATTGTTTCTACTACAGCAGCCAAGACATCATATACCGTATTGAGTTATAGTAAACTGTTAAATGACTTACTGAACTCAACATCAATAGGACACCAACGCCAAGCATCATGGGATGCGTTCGGGGTTGACCTGCTCCTTCTCATATGGTTTGCATTAATAATGTGAACTGGTTCGTACTGGATTGTTGATCGTTCCCTTTCGGGAATACCTCCTGATAGAACCATCAGTTCCAAAGTCGTCGTTGGCCTACCATATATCTCAGCGGCCCCCAGAGCCCAATCACCGATAGGTCTGCTGCGCCGCTTTCCAGTTTGTTCCATCCCATGAGCTGACCGGAGGACTTCTCAAAACAGCCCAGGAGGCGCCTCACATGCGCTTCTCTCCCTAAGTTGTCTTTCTCGCTTCAGATCGTCCACCCACCTTTTCCGTACTGTTGTCATTATGTGGTCGGACAACGCTCGGGAGATATCCGCCTGAACCAGGAAGGCGCATCTTGACGGCGGGAACAGACCATCAGCCTCCTCCTACGTCCCTAAGGGCGGAGCTCAAGCGTTTTGCTCGCATGGAAGCGCTTTGGCACTTTTCTTTTATATCGTCAACTAGCTCGACCATGCCCCTAAAAGCACAGCTCCCCCCACGATGCCCATCCAGCTCACCTCAGCATGGGTATCCAAGGCACCGGTTCGATCTTTTCCGTGTCCCGACGATGCGTGGCATTAATGATATCCGACAGGGCAGTCTACCAAGAACCAATCCCGCTTTCGCCAGACTTCGGCTTACCGCGAGGCTACGGCTCCGCGGCTTGGAGCATTCCTTCGGTTCCACACCGGAGGAGAGCTGGCTCTCAGGAACCATGGACAGGGACCGGCTTGTAAGCAACTTCTGGGGTGGGGCGTTGGCCCCTAGAGGCTCCGCTAGTCTATGGCAAACCCAGAGCTCTTGGGACCTAACTCCTTGGATAACTATTATATGCCTCGGGCCCTCCATTGGGGTGTAGTCCTGGCCTCGGCCCTGAATGTTGTTAGTTACCCTGTAGGGTCGTCCAACAGTGACGCCTACATTGGTGATTGTGTCACCATGCTGTCCCATAACCCCATCGCAGCCCGTATTCCAATGACCAGTGTAAGCCCGCCGCATTATATCGAACACTATAGCTCGCTGAGCGATGGGACGTAGCGTTCTGTCTCGAGCCTGAGAAGCGCGGGGAAGATAAAAGCGCAGCATTTAACGAATATCACCCGAACAGCGATCCACGAGCTTTCCATGAACTCGAATTTCTTCATTACGAAATCTGAGGAGCGAAGTGCTTTAGTAACCGTATGGAGAGCTTACGCGATTCCGCACCGAAAAAGGGGGACAAGTCCACCTGGGTATTAACGTCGATGGTGACGTCGAATGGTCGACGGTGCCTATCGAGTCTGGTTTCATAGTAGAGAATCCTGCTCTGGAACTCCTTGGGGAGGCACTCGTCATCGGACTCATAGGGTAGGTAGGCAAATGCTTGGAAGGTGTTGAAGGTGGACGCTTCCCATTCTCGGACGCGACTCTTGGTTCGTCGAGTGGCCTGCCGCACTTGCCGGTCGGTCTCATAGAGAAGATTCGATAACCGACCGCCCATAGGAAAGCGACCTAGGATTCTCGAAAAGTGAAAGCGTATCCCCATCGGAGCGCAAGACGGGCAAGCTACAGACAACACCCAAGGACATGTTAAATAGTGATGGTAAATATCTCCTACATGCCTATCACGGCTACCCTCGACTATTATCCACACCCTCCTCATCGGAGTCCTCAATAGGGAACAGGCCACCGAAGGAGGAATTCGAACCGATGCTTTTGATGCTTTTTGCAGACCGTACAGTGCCAAGCTGTGATCTTCCACTGCTCGGAGTTTCCAGATTCGCGGAACTAACGGAATGGTGTCTTCCCATTGTAGGGAGCACAGAGAGAGTGTTCTGAGCTGGTACCGAGGAGCCTGGCAGGAACGGCACTGATGGCTGACTGAATTGGACATTAGGCGTCCCAGGCTGCGATCCTGCCGATCCTCGAGATGACGTAACCCCAATACTGCTGAGCAGGTTGAATCTGCGAGTTTGGTTGCTTCCGGAGCTGCTCTCGCCAGACAGTGAGTTCCTTTTCCCTGTCTCGACCAATTCCTCGGCAGCACTCATTAGCTCATGGAGATACGCCGTCACTTTCTCTAAAACGGCACACTTGTTGAGAGTCTCTACGCTGTTCGGAGAGAGGTCGGCTGCTTCCTGGAAGGAGAGCTGCAGAACCGTGGCTCGCTCCAAGGCCTCAGCTATTCCATATCGCTGGAGCAGCATCGGAATCTCCCTTCTCCTACTTAGCTCCACAGAGATCTCGGAATTCCAGGTAGCATCGGTGCTGTGGGTAATATGACCTAGCTCGGGGAATATAACGCTGCAAATTTGCCCTATTCTATCCACCTCCGCGCCAAGTTCAACTAACCGAGTGAGCAAGTCAGAGGGTAAGCTCGGAAGATACAGACCGAATGTCGAGGATGTCATAATGAGGCTCACAAGGGCTTTATTCTGGGCCTCCACGGCGTTGATCAAACATTTCGTCATCAGCTCGTGCATTTGGGGCGGCGGTGCCGATGCCTGGCATATCGGCAACAACATCTCGAATGAAGCTGTTCCTTTTGAAACCATTGATGCCTCTATCAGTGCAGCGATCGCTTCCTCCTCAGGGATACCATCAGGATAGCAGTTCTCCATGAGCCATTTTAGTGTCTTGTCTTTATTAGCTTTCGCTGCTATCGCCAGGCAGGTCCGGTCAAGGTACTGAGTCGGTTTTGTGAATACAACCCTCATTTCCTTCAGTACGTCTAGTGACGGCACCTTCAAGGTTCTGACTGCCAACTCAGCAAGTGTCTCGCCGGCCTCTGTGGTGTCGTCGTTCAGCAGTGCAGGTTTACTCATAACCGCATTGTTGACGAAAACCAGGTTTTTCTTGTGTAGAGCCGCGCACACCTCAGCAACTCTCACGCGCTGTGGCCCAAGATGACGCAAAACGATTTCCACCAAGTCCTCCCTTCCCTTTTTCAGTGCAGCCTCTAGTGGACTAATTCGCGCCAAGCCCTTAACGATGTCCATGCTCCCCACACACTGCGTCACATCAGCGTTACCGTGCTCGATCAAAATTTTAACACAGTCAAAGTGTCCCATAGAGATGGCGCCATAAAGCGCTGTGAAGGTCGTAGGAAGCACCCTGACACGAAGGCGTCCGAAAGCCAATAACCACTTCCCGCAACTTACATGTTCACATCTGCATCCAAGTCGATGAGCTTCTTCACTATTTCGGCTTTTCCCGCATTTGCTGCTACATAAAGGGGCGAGCATCCCGACTTGGGGTGGAGTGAGTTAATCGCTCCCTGAGCAACGGTAAACTGCCAGATCCGCCCGTAAGGGCTTCTTACGTCTCCTTTCGACAGTGTCTCAAACACCGCTATTGAGCCTGCTCTGGCCGCATCGAAAAGATCCGCCGCTTTGATGGAATTGATTATCTCTCGCTGGTCGTACTTCGCAGCTACATCTAGTATCTACGAGGAATCGATCTCTGTGATTCCAGTGGAGCTAGCCCACTGTTTCCCCTAGTCTATTGGTGGCGGTAACCGACGCCTTAGCCTCAATAAGAGTGTGCACACAAGTAACGCTGCCTGCTATGGTGGCCAGATGCAACGCTGTGTACCCACAACCGGGAGGGAGGCCAGTGTCCCGTGTAGAGTATGCCGGATCAGTTGTACGGTCGTCTAGATGGTCCGCGAACAGGCCAGTGTTGATCAACACGTCCACCATCTATGATGAAAGTGCTTAGGAGATCCTTGAGCTGAAATGTCACTTACGTCTGAGTGCCCCTGCTCGGCTGCGAGATGGAGCAGATTCCGGCCCTCGTTGTCAATACCACACAAGGAGATAAGCCTTTGAGCTATGTGCACTGGACTGTACTGGGAAGGGGTCACGTCGTCATTCTCCACAGTGTCACCGTAGAAGATCTAAAGGGAAGAGGTAATAGACAGATGAAGGTGAAGCAGGTGTCGAGGGCTACCGAGAGGATATCGAATTGTGATGCTCCACGACTGCGCTGCTGCTGCTGGCGTTTAAGCCCATCGTTGATTATCGCCATCGCAACATCTATTTCATTTTGCCTCACCGCCGCAGCCAGTAACTGAAGTATGTCAATATCTTCTTCTTGTTGTTAACAACTTGTTGCTCTCTACCTGCATCCTTATGCCTTTATTGCATGCCAGGAATTGTGACAGTATCGGCTCCCTGTCCGGGCCTGTCATCATCAACACACTTAGAACAGTTGATCTCGCTAGGACTGCTATCGCCGATATGGAGGAGGATCGTAAAGCCATTTGGAGGGGCAACATGTGATTCTTGGTCGGGGACTGCAAACGGATAATGCTACCACCAGATCAAGCAGTCAACGATGTTCCTTACGTCACTGGTCATGTTTTCTACTCCTCCCAGATTCCCCAAGCTCTGGTGGATATTGTCCTCGTGATTGGTAATATTATAGAACACGTTCGTCTGAAGCGGGACACCTTATACACAACGAGAAAAAAGCAAATGATGACATTTCCCCTTTCGAGGTGGCGGCCATAACCCCTTTGTGCCAGACCGCGACCAACTAGACGCTCTAGCTTACCTGGCTTCCAAACGAAGTTAGAAGATTCAGAACTCGGGTGTTGCCGGTGAAACTTGGAGTCACGAGAACATGCTCACCAAAACCGCTGTGACTATCGGGGCTGACACCAGCGCCTGAGAGAGTGAGAAGAACTGTTACTTAGGGACCTTGGGAAAATAGTTGTGAAGTAGTTAGAAGTAGTCCTCATGTCAACAGGAGATAACAACGTCATCAAGTCCAGCCTGCTCTAGGCATTGATTATCCATTAATGTAGATTGAACGACATCGAATGCATATGTAAACCTACAGAGTAAGTCTTCTATAGCTCCCAGTACTCCATCCTCCTCCTCGGTGTCGTTTGTTCTCAGCGAACAGTAAATCATAAGCCTTTTCTGTTGGAGAACTTGATGGAGAGTCGGCATGCGTTCAGCCAGTTCGTCAAAGTCGCTGGACAGCAACTTATACACTTCGACGAAGTTGACACATATGGCGCTCCGCTCCCAGTAGTGCTCGATAAACAATGACATCTCTCCACAGTAGCCGCCTCGCACTAGAGTCTTCACCGCCGGCGTTGAGAATGGAGCTCCGAGAGCTGAGACCGTTGAGCTTGCAGGCGGAACGAATGAATCCGAACGCATACCGGCGTCGTTCTGATATGAAGTGAAGCCCATCTCTGCAGTGTTGACCAGTTTGATCGCTCCATTGGCAACGAATATCATTCCTCCCGATCTCTCCCCGTGCAAAAAGACAATGTCCAGCGGAGCGAAGTATCTGGAGAAAACTCTAGCAATGTAGATGATTGAGTCTCTGACATGTTCTTGGTGATTCCCGCGACCATGCCCAGCATCTCGTCATCAAGGCGTCGGGCAAACCATGGGTATGTCCGCAGGACTTTGCCCATGATTCCGACAAGTACTTCACTTTGGAGACCCTCCGAGGAGTGAAGAAGCCTAATAAGTTGACGAGGTTGCGATGCTGCACGTGAAGGGAGCACCCACTCCATCAAGTCCGTTTTGGTGCGTTCTCTTGCCTGATTCTCAAACAGCTGCTCCAAGAACTCCACAACTCGACGCTGGAGACCACCATCCAAGTGAGTTCGGTTCATGTACCTGCAGTATATAATGGTATTGCAAGCGCGGCCGACGTCGTCGGCCACATCCATGAGACTTGCCTTGCTACCGCCTTTAGCCGAGATCTAAACTGGGCGGCCACCTCATCATATGTCAAGAACAGGGCACAGAGCAACCCGGAAAAGAGAGCGAAGACATTACCAGCGATGATCTCAAGGATGATGCAAAACCTGGAAAATGCTCAATTCTGGAATGGTCGTGATGACGCGATGCCTGACTTCACTTACACTCTTTCCCTTTGGTTTGTCGCCGATATGTCACCGTAGCCCACAGTAGTGATTGTGGATGAGACGAAATAGAGGGCAGCAGTAAACTGACGGGAATCTGGTGCCGTCCAAAGCACCTCCGATCGGTCTTCTTCTAGGACCTACAGATGATGATGATGATGATGATGATTGCGTGACTATCGACAACTCTGCCTTACTCTGATCCAACCGCCGACACCCTCTTCCTCATAGTAGCCTTTCATTCCAATATACCACCATAGGCAGGCGCTCCAATGACAAAATATGATTAACAAAGATACCAGCTTGCCAATGCCAAGCAACACCGTCCATATCTCGCTTTGGGCTCTCCTCTCCAGCACGCCCATGACTCTATGGCGCAGATACGATAGCCGATAGACAAGCAAGACGCGAAGCATTCGTATAGCCAATGCCTCATGGGACATATGCGGCTCATACACCCACGGGAAGGCACTGAGCAGATCGAACACCAGCCATGTTTTAGCGTAGTGCTTCATAGCCTGTCGGGTATTGGTTATTAATGCACCAGCTCGTTGGTAACCAGTAGTAGCGCACACTGCTATATTGAGGCCAGCGTATACATCTGACACCCATATGAGTGCCAAGAACTCTATTGTGTCCGGTTGGTAGGAGTCGTCATTAAATGCCAAATGATGGGGTAATATTAGCACTTGCCACACGCCCAGGATGAGGCCTATAGAGTCCCAAGTCATCCTGAGTAGAGGCAGCAGCTTAAGCTTGAGGTAAGGTTAAAGCTTAAGATGCTTACCTGAATCTGCCACTGACATCGCTCATGTCCCTCAGGAATGAAAGCAGCCTTGGTGGCATCCAGGAAAATAGCGAACAGCTTTCGATGCCGTCCAAGTCACCGAGCGTTTTACCTCGACCGTGTTTATGTTGCTTCAGAAACTCCCGCACCTGATAAAACCGAAGGACCACATGAATATTCCACAATGGACCCCAACTGAGCCGAGGACACCAAAGTCGATCCCTAATATTTCCGCTACACCACAGGTTCTATCAGGCCAGATTCATTCGCTAGTCACTCGTGCATAACTCGAGCTAGACTGCATGTCATTTTCGAACGTGACAAACTTTTGCTGCGTTGAAGGCTCCTTCAACTTGAAGGAGTTCCTCTGTATAACACTGTGCAACACAGAGGAGGTTTTTAGTTGCACGTGTGCTACATGAAAAAGCTAATAACACTTTCACCATAAACGGGTATGGAGTAGCTCACTCACCTTCCTGCGATCCTCTTCGGTCATGCCCTTGGTCTTTTGGGCAAAATCAAGTACGGATGCCGGCAACGCGGAGGCATTCGATGCGAAGTTCCGAGAGCTCAACGACGTTATCCGCTTGTCGGCTCTTCCCACAATATCTCGACGGTACCGTTCAAGCAGTGCCTTGAGGCCTGTCTCGCTCTCCATCCTACACAAACAGTGAACACGAAAGGGATCATCGTTGCCTACTCCTCGGAGGTTGGTGTAGCTTCCGCCACTGCGCCCCTTCTTCGATTCCCTAAACTACCGATCGACGAGCTATAGCCGGTTCAGCTTGTTACCTGCCAGCTCTCGTGACTTCACGAACGACCCGCGGGCTCCTTCACGACTGCGAAGCCGATCTAATTGGCTACTGAGCGACTTGCCAGACTCAGAGCCGCTCGGCCGGGCTTCCGGGGGTGACCCAGCCGTATCTCCGGAGCCTGACTTTTTCACTTCGAGAGGCGGGGAGTTGATTGTAGCGCTGCTCTTCATCGTTAAACGTGGTGAGGTTGCGCCAATATCGGCATCGGCCGACCGAAAGCGTTCGACAAAGGACATGGCCTTAGTGACTCTGGGCGAATCCGTCGCACCTGCTGTCATGTAAAGCTCGGCACTCTTCATTTTAGCAGCATATTTCGAGGACGCGAGTGGGCGGGTACGATCTGGTGCTTTATGTCGACGTTTGACTTGACGCTCAGAAGTGGGCGCGCTGAGGGTACTGCCGTATGGAGACTTCCCCGTAGTCATCAATGCATTTGCTAGTTCTTCCTTAAGGACCTCTCGTAGCTCTCTCCGGAGCTCAGGGACAAGGGCCTCGAACAGCTCTATCACAATCTGACAAAACAAGTCCAAGAGACCAAAGAGCGTTATTGTTACCTTCTTCACGGACTTGGTCACTTCCTTCGCGACATCATCGGACTTCTCGCCTTTGGAATCTAGGTTGATGCTAGAGGTTGGCCCAGAGGTGTCCGCGTGACGGAGGCGTATCATTCTACCTCCTACAGGAATGTCAACTGAAGGGATCTAGCTTAATGCTTCACCGCGGGCCGCTGGAAATCCGAAAGCATACGGGCGTCTACTTCATATCGATAATTTCTGGGCGCGCGCCGATCATCTTGCGCTGAACGTACCACTGCGCAAGCGGCCTTGCGGAAAATCACTTGTGTTTCTTATGGCGAGTCGATGGCTCAGACCTGGCCAGGCGTGTCTACGGCGCCGCAAAGGTGTCCGGTGTGCCTCTACACGATCCAGTGTTGATGAGAACGCCTTCAACCTTATGTTCGATTTAAAGGACGAAAAACGGAACCATCTCCGGGAGATTGTCGACGAAGTGAGGACCACTTCCGATGGCAATGGGGGCGAATGAGTCCTCAGATCATGACGCTTGAGCTCCGGGATGCTAAGGACCTGGCAGACCTGCTAGAGGCATCTATTGAGAACCCTAGTGAGGCGCTGGTAGCACGGCGCGATTAAGTTGCTTATAGGTTTTTTGGCAACCACTGTGGTGCCCGGAAGGCGACCCTTTCCGCATCCTATGCACATGTTCTCTGCCCTGGATGCTGCCACGCGGCCGGGGATGTATCAGCCCTATGGCCAGGGCGGAATTTTGCCCCAAACAACGGCGCCGGTTCAGCATGAGCCGCCGCCTGCCAGCACCCAAGGACCGAGTAGCTCTGTGGTGGGGGTTTTGCCAGTTTTGGTGTCCTCAGAGGTGCCTCAGGCAGAGTCTGAAGCACCGACTGTGGAGGAGACCAAGAAGGCAGCGGCCAAAGCGGACAGCACCAGTGTGGTTACATTGAAGCTTATCGGTTATGAGGACGGGAAAAAGGTCACCGTGGTGAAGGAGGTCAGACGCCCCTGCTCTATAATGTGTACGTAGGCTCTTACTATAGGTCCGGGCGCTACTGGGCCTGGGGTTGAAGGAATCCAAAGACATGGTTGAGGAACTGCCAAAGGTGAGCTTGATCTGGTGGAAGATTGAGACTCGTGGAACCAGTAGAATGAAACGATGAAAAGTTAAATTAAGATATTTTATAACTAGGCAAGATAGGTTAAAATAAATAATATGATAAATGGGCATTTTTCGGAGGGTGGACATGGGGCGGCGTTTACAGATACTTAAGAAGGGGATGGACAAATCTGAGGCACAAAAGGTGATAGATAAGTTCAAGTCGGCCGGGGCGGAGGTCGTGCTGGCCTGACATGTCCGCCTTTACTGAGGGTGCTGGCCTGACATGTCCGCCTTTACTGAGGGTAAAACGTTTCGTGCAAGTCCTATTAGTGCGTAGTTGCCGAGTGGAGCCTCTGTTTCACATCAGTTCGCTTGTATGACCTATTTCGCCAACCCAGCCGGGCAACCCCCTCCTCCGCCTGGCTCACCTCCACCCGCCGCGGCCCCACCTCAGCCTGAGTTTGGATACCATCACCAGCAACGGCACCAGTGGTCACGGGTACAGTGGGCCGCGGCCCAATGGATGTGCTCTACTGCGTGGTCGTTTCAGCCCCAACCGGCTCTACCGAAAGCAGCGCTGGCCCATCCTTCAGCCGAGGCAACATCGCCGGAGACGTCACCAGTGAGTGTGGCATCGGCACCGAGTCCACATGACAGCGATGGTAAAAGGGACGGCTTAGGAAGAGCTAGATCACTGAGGCCTCAGGGAACGTCACTTTCGGAATGCCTCATAAACTTGGGGCCCGGCGAGGTCTGCCAGCTGGGCGAACTAAGAAGCGGCGTAAGAATCACATCCATTACTATGGATATTTATGGTTAAGGGCGGCGTGCATCCTCATTTCGTGCCGCGCGGTCGGATGACGATGGGAGCTCTTCCTCCAGCGCTAGCTCCCCTGAGGAGGGCGGAGAATCACCGAGTCACCCGCGAAGGTCTCAGTCGTTCCACCCTTTGCTTTCGGAAAAGTGTGACTCGAGGGAATTTAACGAGCATGAGCCGAGGCTCCTCGAGATGGACGGACCATTGTGGTACCACCTGCACCGTGGTTTTTATTTCCCCCAGTGGTGCTTTCATCAGGCCCTACTGTGGGCGTAGAATTGTCCCAGTTAGCCCGATTATGCATCTCTCGGCTGATGTGGTTTGTAGAGTCTCCAAGGTGATAGCATCTGAAAGGCGGTACTAGTGGGAAGGGGAGCGTCGTCGGGCCGGGCCGGGCCATTTCACGGACAGGTGCATAGCTCTTGATGTTGTCGGTGTTCCGGCCCCTCGGTTACCCGAGGGGGATAGTGGTGGCCATCGAATTGTGGTGGACCATCTTGTCATCGCAACCATGCATGGGGTCACTGTTATTGGCCCGCCCACCGCCAAGGGAGACCATAAAATGTTAAGGGACATGCTGGCGGCTCAGCTCATAGGCCATCTCAAGGTGCTCGCCAATTCCTCATTGCCCATTGGTCTTATCATCCCGCTCAGCTATACCGTAATACGGTCCATGTAGTGATACCGCGGGCCGACACTGTAGACCGGACGTGCCGCTTTCTTGGGCTTAAGCACGGTGCGTGTCGGTAGTGCATGGTCCGAGCTAGGATATCCTCCGTAGGTGCCTTGACAGGCATGATCAATGTAGTGCAGTGGGTACGTAAGTGGGCCGCGGCCAAGAAGGCCCACGGTGCAGCCGTCCTAGCGAAGAGCATCGTGGCGGTAGGTGGCCAGATCGGACATGTTGTGGCATGCCGATCCTCAGGGGCTTGAAGCTTCGGGCGGAGGGGAGCTCTCGGTCGAGACTCTGTGCAACTTCTTCCTTCCGTACAAACCACACTTCACCGGTCCTCCGACGGAGAACGTCGAAAGGCTGCCTAAGCATGTTCGTTCGCACGCTATGGCTCACGTAGCATTCTTCACACGGAAGGTGGGTGGAGGAGACGGTCATCGCTGGGCCAGGTGGCGCCTTCTTAGGTGTTCCTTATGTTCTTCACGCGGGCCACGGATCCTGACGCATCCACTGTTGCTGCCAGAAGTGATGATAGTCGGGAGGAGGAGTGCGTATCCGTTGCCACATCGCAGCCAGAGCCGGGTGATCCTACCACCACCAGTGGCAAGTCTCCGATGGCCGCTTTGTCCGGGGCTGATGTCCAGGACATGGCTGGTGTGGCCGACGGCATTCGCCAGCTGCGACAGGGCAACAGCGGTGCTGTCCAATGCCCCCAAGCTACCTAACTATGAGTTTCTGAGCTCCGCCAGGCTTGGGTTCATGGCCCTTATCTTTGGTGTCCCATCAGACCGCGTTGATGCATGCTGGTGCTCCAAGGCGAGGTGCCCTCTCCTCCAGCCCGGCCCCTAAGACTCCGGCACGAACCCTCAGAGGTGGACTCGCCAGCCACAGGCCGCCGCCCTCGCGTGGGAAGGCTCTACCGGTTCGGGGTGGTATGATGGCTGCAGCTAACGTTACTTCGCTGCGTGGCCGGCGATCCATTGCGAAGGCTGGCACAGTGGTCCGGGCCACCTGGAAGCCGCTGAGCTCTCGAGGAGGTTTAGCGTCTCCCTCTGCCGCCAGCAGTCGGGTCTCGAGGAGCCCACTAGCTCGGTATCCTGGCAGCGCCCCTTCCACCACGATTCCTCGCCCGCTTACTGTCACACGAAGGCGAGCAGACCCTCCCATCGACCTCACTGGTGACAGCGAGCCTTCTGCTCAGCGAAGCGCAGCAAGGGCTCGGCCATCGTCCCCTCGACCGTGCACTGTTTTGCGTAGCCCACGACCCTATCTGTCCCCTCCGGCTGGTCAACCAGTAGTTAGGCTTACCCCAGCGGCGGCGGCAGAGCCTGGAGTGGTGACACCTTCTGTGAAGGTTTCTCCTTCGGAAGGACCGCCTCCGGCCAGCACTATTCTTAGTGTGAAAGAGAGAATGGAGGTCTTGAAGGCGAGTCTTGAGGCTGCTGCCGAAGCTGGGAAGGCAGCCCCGACCGTGACCGAGCACGCGAGTGGCCAGCTTTGTCAGAGGACTCGAGACCCTTCAGCGTCTGAGCAGGTGGGATTTCCAAGCAGTCTCGTGGGGGGGAGTCGGAGCTGTGTTTTTAGAGAGACCCTGACACTAAGGATTCCCCATCACCGCGACCAGACAGCGCCACGGACAGAGGCGCGGGAGAACGGCTACCGACGCTGAGCCCTGAGGAGAGAGCGTCGTTGGCCACGTCAGTGTTGTCCTTCATATCCCACGAATTGAAAGCCGCGGCCCTGTCCAGAATGTATCTGTGCCGATGACTTTCGGTAATGTACGTATGCCACCGCTGAGCGGTGTTGTAGAATTCATACTGTGCCGAATTACTTGCTTTTTCATTGCTCCACATGGATTGAGTTTCATAAGCCTCGGGAGGGGGAGGCTGCCGACTGGAGCGCTGTCTTTCCTTACAGTTGACTACTGGTCGGCGACTATCACACCAGGACCATATCCACCACTGCGGCTTCGACTGTCCATGGCCAATACGTATGATTATTATGCTGGTCAAGGATATGACCAACAACAGCAGCTTCAGGCAGCAGCAGGAGGAGGAGGGCAGCGGTTTCTTATGTCCTCGTCCTCCTCCACAGACCGTTCGTTGCCGCCTTCTACGGTCCCTATGCCTCTGCCACGATACCCTTCTCAACAGTCTTGGGAGGAGCCCCCTCGGCATCATCATCATCAGCAGGATTATGCTTCTCGTGGCCCTGAGTCGTGGGGCACCAGCGCCAACTATACCGGTGCCAACAACAACGACCCTCAAGGATGGTATCAACGTGGCCGCTATGAGACATCCTACTACCCCTCCGACCGCCTCGGTTACAACTCTAGGCCTATGCAGGCCTCAGCAGTGCCTCATCCGCTAGCTCCGCCGACGTTTCCAGAGTCGGGTTGGCCGCCGCCTCTCGGCCCTACTGGCACCACCCTACCTGTGGCCAAGCCCCTGCCGCCTGATCGCTCTCGTGGCTATCAGGATTTGGATGCAGCTCCTGGAGACTCCGGCAAAGGATCGAATAGAAAAGCTTCCGCTGCTGCTGTTGCCGGCGGCTCCCGACCATACGGTTCTGACGTTCCACAGTCGAAACCACAGCAGCCGGCACAGAGGATCTGTGGGTTGCTGACGATGATAGATGCCTCCAGAGGCTTCATCCACTCCAAGGCCACCGGCCTGTCGAAAGTGGTCTTCCATATCAGTCAGTGCAGCAGCGTCCAGCAAAAGCAAATGGTAAGCATGATAATTTCACCGAGTGAGCTGTCTGCTGTTTTAGTTGATCGACCGTTTTAAGCGTAATGCGTCACTCGCCAAAGATATGCCTGTAGCATTCTCCCTGGCGCGGCACCCTAATGGGACCTGTGTGGCCAAGTCGGTGACCCTGTACTATGTGAAGCCTCCAGCTGGCCAAGAACAACGACCCCAGGTCAGATCTACCGTCATCCTTCTAGATAGCTTACATTCAGGCCACATCTGCACCGTCGGGTACACCAACGGAAGTCCTTGAACGAGCGCGCAAGGTCCAGGAGGCCGCGGTTGCAGCGGTGGCCTCGGCCAAGGCACTGTATCCGACGGCTAAGCGTGGTAAGGGCTCTGGGCCGAAGGCCTCGGGGAACCGGAAGAAGAGGAGATCGTCACCTCCACATCCGCCGGCTCCTCGTAGAGGGAAATCGTCGAGCCCGAAAAAGGGCGGAGGGATTATGGCGTCTCCGCGTGGCTCGGCTCCGGTGAGGAGGTCGTTCCCTCCTGCTACTGCCAAGGTGGGTTCGAAGCTGATCAAACGCTGACACTTTGGGTGGTTCAGGCAAGCGAGGCGAAGTCCCCGGGTAAAGCTCCGCCCCCTTCGACACAGCATTTGGCACCGAACGATCTGGCGAACCCGAATGCTCCCATACTCGGGGCACTTGCACAACTGACTGTCCCTCCGGGATTCCCACCACCGCCTCCTCCTCCGTCGGCCATGCCACCGGCAGCGAGTGCTAAAAGCCCGTCTAAAGCAAAGCAGCAGCCCTCGGCTCCGACATCATCGCCGGTGGTCCGGGATTGGCGATCGAAGGGGGCATCACCGAAGGCTGAGGGCAATAAGGACTTCTCCTACAAGCAGTCGGCTGAGCATCCCCTGCGGCTGGTGAAGGCTGGAATACCCCCGAAAGTCAAGTCACCAGCAAAGATCCCTCCGAAGGCGCCACAGGAGCCTCCGAAGGATGCAATTGAGGTCGAGAAACCTCCGGCCACGGACAAGCAGGAGCCCGAGGCCCCGACGCCCTCGAGTAGGGTGGTGGTGCTGGCCGTCCTGTCAACCGCTTCTATTCTATCATTAGGTGCACCCGTCACTGCAGAGCCGAAGAAGCCGGCAGCACCGACGCTACCAATTGATAGCAGGACCGAGGCAGAGAAGGAGAAGTCGCCGACCACCGGGGCCAACAGACGATCGATGTCCATTACTTCTGCCGCCGCCTCCAGCGTGTCCCCGATATCAGTGGCCACACTCGTCGAGTAGGCCTCACACTATGGCCAGTTTAAAGATCTCGTTTCAGAGACGACCGCAGGGGTGACATCCCCGAAGATGATTTGGATTTCACTTGCGACAGCGACGGCTTTGCTCGGGGCAATGTAGTCTTTAAAGAAGGATGGTTGCCCATCGACCCGTAGGCCACCGGCTTAGGCAGGCCCCCCAACGCTCAGCTTCCCCACTGTAGGCCCAACGTTACAGTCACCCTTCTGGGCAGCACGTGCGAAGATGTCTCCAGAGCCATACGGCGCATCTGTGCTGAGAGATCGTGAGCCTTTCCGCTGCCCGGTGAAGCAGCCAATACGCTTGTCAGTTGCGTATCTCTGGAGGTTGTGGACGTCCCCATCGAGCGTGGGTATTCCACGAGAAGCTCCGTGCTGGCCATTGGAACGCGTCACGGCGTCACAGTTCTTGGCTGCGATGGTCCGACCACTGGGAGGGCTTCAAAGAGCGACAATGAGGAATGGACGGTGGCCAGGACTGTCTTGGCAAACCACCTCTTTGGCCGGGCCTCTGTACCTCACCGTCGAGCTGCCTCGAGGACGCATTCCGCTTCAGAGTCGATCCTCCACGGTCCCGCTGGTCGTCGGCACCTCAAATGGCGCATCTCGACTTTGCCGTTTTCTCGGAATGCACGACCTCTCCAGAGAGGAGACACTTCAGTGTGTCGATATTGTGGATGCCATAAAGAAGATGTTGGCACAGTCGGAGAAGGGCGGTGGCCAAGGTCTGCCACCTCATGCAGATGTGCTGATCAAGGACATTCGTATGGTAGGCATTCCGCAGCAGCGGACTCCGGCCTGTGGACGACTTGCCCCTATTAGTTCCACGATGCTCGATCGCTTCCTATCACCTTATCGAGTCTGTGCAATTTCTTCCACCGGCCCCACCGAGTACTGCTAGGATCCACCAGGCACTCCAACCGCGCCTTCGACCTCGGCCATGTAGCCTTCTATACCAGACGAGTACAACTGTGGGGAACCACTTCAATCAGGAGGCCTTCGTTGGTTAGGTCTTCCAGCAGTTTAACAAGCTCTTCACGGGCAAGCCGACAGAGGCACGAAAGAGGAAGCGTCCAGCAGCATCAGCAGCCGCGCCAGCCGCCGACCCCAGGGTACTTTTCCGTCCGCTTCCTCTGGGGGTTGGTAGGGCCTCCTCCTCCTCCTCGCCGCTGCCCTGCTGTTCTTCTTGTTTGCCAGTTAGAGGAGGCTGCAGTGGTCAGGTCACGGGCTTTGTTGGCAGGTTCAGAGCAAGCAGGCTGGCGCTAAGCAACCTATCAACGGTAGCGCGATGCCTAAGACTACCGGGGGAGTGGCAACAATCGATGGTGAGGTAGGGCGATCAAGTAAGGTTAGACGCACTGAGGGCAAGGGGACGGGGCACAACGGAGCCGGTGGTCTCTGCGAGGCTGACAGGAGGCTCGTTAGAGATGCCGTACTGAGTTTTATACAAAGGGAGCTGCAGGCGAGCAAGGACCGTTGGACCTGAGCTCGCTTGCGCCGCCCCGAATCACTAGTAATATTAAAAAGGTCTTCTAATCTGGTGGGATTATGGTGGCTGCCGACAACTCTGTCGTGGCCATTATTGTTTATATCATTTGAACGTATACGTACTGTTCCACAAGGATCAGTTCCAACACTATCGCACTGTTGCGTTTGAGTATCCCACACGTGGGAGACGTGCTCCTCGTCAGTCACCACTATGGCCTCCTCCTCGCTGGCCAGTCGTCATCAAAGCACCGACCGGTTCCGTGTCTTGCCAACTGCTGACGATGCCCAACTCGTCCATCGGAAGGCGCTATGGGATGCTCGAGGATGTGAGCAACTGGGTAGTGGCCTTCGGTTGGTGACCTCCATTTAGGTAACTTGACCCTGAATGAGTCGGACCTCACGGACATGTCAAATGACGTCCTCGTCGACTACCTCCGAATACTCTACTTCAACGACATTGATATCTACTTCTTGCTGGGTAACTCCGACAGAGTCCAACCGAACAGACCGATATCCTACGAAAACCCCTGTAACGAGCGGAAGGCTCTCTTCGTGGCCAAGAAGCTGCTGGTCGCCCACGGTGCCTCGAGCCAAAGAGTGGCAAAGCTTCAGGCAAAAATAGATACATTTTGCGGCCCAGCGAATGGTGTTCATGTCTCCTCTACCTGTGAGGAGATTGTCCCTTACATTTCTGAGGTGGCACCAAAGTGCGAGGTGGGCAAGAGGCCTTCTAACCTCGGTGGAGGGGTCGGCTTGTACGCCAAGGAGAATGTCTCTGCTGGTAAACTACCCCGTAGCATCGTGCTCTAGCGCTCCGGTTCAGGTGACGTTGTCATCAGGGTTCCCGAGGGAGACCTCCGCATCATCAACATCTACGAGGCCGCTGCTGACCCAGAGTTCGGCCCGGTCGTGGCGGACCTGCTGGCAGCTGGGCACCACATTGACACCTGTCTACTGCTGTACTCTCTACCCCCTTCGTGGCGTCTCCAGTGCAGCTCTCAGATATCTCGTCCACGTCTACAAGTCAGCCAAGCTCCGCTCGTTGCCTTCAATAGCGTCCTTCATACAGTACCTACCCGAAGAGTTCTCTGGCAATCTGATGGAGTGGCCCCTCGAAGCCTTAGACGCCCTCGGGATCCCCCAAATACGGCGGCTGGTAACCCCCTCAGTTCGCTGCCTCGCGTCGATCACTCCCTTTCCTAAGGTCACACAACAGATGGATCTCCTCTGGGGGATTCATCGAGCACTGCCGGCCGGCCTGTGTAGCAGCTTCGACGAGGAGCTCTTGTGGGCGCGGTCCCTGTGTGACAGTAGAGCTTTCGCGCTGGATGTAAGTCTCTTCTTTGGCACACTTTGATTAACGCGCTGCTAAGTCTAGCATTTCGTATTAGCTTGTGAACAGTCCTGGTCTACCATATTTCCGCAGGTGCCGCCACCTACTTGGTGCCCCCAGTGGCTGGAAAAGTACCTCACACCGGAACAGCCAATCACATGCGTGGTAAGATAGTCCTCAACAATTGTCGATAAGCCACTAGCAGATCCCTGGGGCAGACCTCCTCAACCACCACCAAAGAGGGCAGTGCGGCTTCCCTCGGTTCGACAAGGATAGCCGCTCCTTCGTCATCACCGCCGAGGCCAATGTCCCCGCAGGCTCCGAGCTGTTCATCAATTATGGCGGACTGCAGAACTGGGAGCAGCTCATGTAGGCAGTACGCGGATTCAAAGAAGTTACAAAATCTCAAGTCCCTTTCGCATTCCTGGGGATCTATCTGAGACTCATCAGGTATTACGGTTTCTGTGAGTTCTCCCAGAACCCCTACGACTCTGTCACTCTCGACTTAGCCGCCCCAGGTGCGCAGGACGGCCTGCAACTCGACACCATAGGTCGGTGTCACCCATACCTCTCCACCTCGTCGAGCACCTCCGATCAGGTACAGAACACGTCATTCGGAGGGGATCCCCGACAGTATCGCCGAGGCTCTGGGAGGCCCTCACTAACATGGCCGGCGTAGAGCATCCTGAGGAACTTGAGGAAGGCGCTGTAGACTCGTTAGTTGCTCTACTTAGACAGGTCAGATCGTCACTTATCTGCATTGGTAACTGGACTGCGACAGGTCACACTCGCGCCAGCTCCCGAGACGTCCTCTGCGAATGACTGGTGGATGGACGACTACGGTGAAGTTATTGCCAAAGTGAGTGCTCTTCTGGTCCTTCTTGGCCATCGTGTGCGCTCAGTTCCGAAGTTCACAAATGGCCCTTGTCGACGACGCTGAGCGTGTGCTCCGTGAAATGGTAGCGAAGGACAAGAAAGCCAGAGCCGTCCATAGCGGAGGGCAGGCCGGCTATCGGAGAGCGAAGGCTTTTAGGAAGAGACGATAGCCCGCCGCCAACTTGTGCTTTCACAACGTAAATGACTCTGTTTCTTTACCAGTTTTGACTCTCTTGCGTTGCAGTTGCAAGCGATTTGGTTCCAGATCGGGCAGTGGATTGCTTTTCCTGCCGAAATAGGTTTGGAAACAGTTCGAGCCGGAGTCAGTTTCTCATTTGTGTTCCCACACATTTGTCGGTGCGAGCTATATTGTGTATCTGCATCTGAATCACTAGGCAGTCGCGTAGGTAACCAGCTTGGCTCGCGTTTGCGGAGGAATAAACTATCATCATATCGCTCGAGGCAAGTGCGTGAGATGGGCTGAGGGATACTGCAACACAAAGCTCCTATGGTTAACATCAAAGGCTCACAACAGATCTATAATACATGCATGCCATTTAGACAATTCTCACTCTTCTCAACGTGAAATGGGCTTCTCGTATTGTAGCAAGCTCAGCAGGCGTCAGCTCCCGAATGACTCGTAGCAGCTTGTACGTTAAGAACATCAAGTAGACGTATAAAAGTATCCAAAAGATCTGAACACCTCGATAGAGAGAAGTGATGGCAGGGAGAGGCTTACCAAGGGCCACAGACCGTCCGATATGAAAAACCCAAGGTGGAGTGCTATAGCGGCAGTGAGATAGAATGTAAAAGAGAATAGAATCGTTGGGTTCCGAAGTCTGAGGGGCGTTCAATGTGATTTCTGATGTTGCGTTGACCTACCGTGTTCCGACTATCCCCAACAAAGGCAGAAATGCTTTCAATGCAATGAGACGGTGCTCGTAGGACAGCAGCCATAGAAAGCTCGTTATCATATCAAACACACATAGTATTTGAATGTTGCTCACATACCTGCATAATGTGGCTTATTTGTTAATAATAGGACTCAAGGGAACACCTCAATAGTCTTCCATAGAGAACAGCGCGATCTATCGATACCAGCGTTTCAAAGGCATCCCCTGGAGGGACCACTTGGGGCTGTAGAGCAGCAGTTTCCTCGGCTACCGGTCGCCCAACAACGACGACATCGTTTCCTGAAAACAAGGTTCGTAGATCGGCTCTCGAGTGTAGCGACGAGCAGTTCGCTGCGGTAGAATGCAGTAAGTTTTTACCATCCCACACCAGGCTAGCTCTTCTAGATCCCCTACGAGAAGAGCTGGAGCATTCATCCTCCATGATTGCCTGGCATTCAGCTTCGTCTTCCATGATTTATCAGTCAGGGTGGAAACTTTAGGCCAGGAGACTTCGCGCGTCTGAATCGATCAAGTGGGCGCGCGCGGTTGACAAAAGAGCCTTTTCACTTCAGTAGTTGTTTGGGTTTGCCTTATGGATGCGTCTGCTACTCCGGATGAGCTGAAGAACGTGAAAGCTTGCGAGTGCTGGAAATGCCACAAGCCAACTCCTCGTCTCAGTGAGCAGAATTGAGCTCATGGATGCCTGATTTGAGCGGTATTCATGTCAGATTATTGTGTGTGGTGCGGCAACTTCCTACTTTCCACTACCAAACCTATGACTGTGGAGGAGACAAAGGAACGACTAAACACTCAAATGTGATACGAAGAGTAGCCAGCGTGGAGAATTCGTCCCTTTTAGGCAAGACAGGTCAACTCAGAGCGAAACGAGCCCTGCGGCAGGTGGGAAAAGATCAGCGAAAGAGAACGAATCTACCAAAAAGCAACGTGTCGGCGAGTGACGTTTCATAGCACCAATTGTTGAGTTGAACAAGTTGATAGAAGCCTTTGCTGAACTCAAATGAGACACCATCAGAAACGGCACAATCGATCGTATGCATGTCACCATCTGTCTTTGCCTTTGGCAATACCACGGGTATGTAACGGATCCAATAACTCGTCTTTGCGCCGGCTCTCTAAGCGTTGAAGCTACCAAGAAAAGTGACTCAAGGCTGGCGTGGCTGGCTCACCTCAGCGTCGATCAATGCCTTCTCCTCGTCCACGGACATGGCCCATTTACTCCGTTCTTGTGGTCCTGTTGCCTCGTTCCATTGCTTCATCTCATCCAAGGAGAACTCGAGCGCTCTAGGAATCTCTGAAATCACAGTACAGTGAGAATCCTTATGGGATCATCTCGACCTACTAAATATCTTTGGATCTTGTATTTCACTCATTAGAATCCATCCGCAGCCCACCAGTATGCCTATGGTGTTCATCATTCGGCGGTACTCTTTGGTGCCTGGTTTCTGCACCGCTGTTTTGTACCGGTGCCAGGCTTGGTTGAGCCATTGGAAGCTCGACATCGGCAACAAGAAACGTCCCACAGAATGGCAAACTCGACAACTGCAATTAGGGAAACGATGAGATAAAAAATCATGTCCGAAATTCACATAACGACATAGTCGGTCTTGCCTCCCTTCGTCACAAGCTTGTATATAGCGCCGTTATCAGCCGTGATAGATCCCTCTGAAAAGCACAGTGCGAGGAGAATTCCCCCCCAGACTCACCGCTCCAGGCGACGATCCTCCCAGCGAGCTCATCACAGCTTGTCCAGGCAGTCCAGTCTTCATTAGGCATAGCCTCACGGTTGCCGGGGGTATCGAGGGTGATTGGAGCAATACCGATAACCTGGACGGGAGGCTATTGCGCATGGTAGGTGCATGTACTTTCGCTCGCAAAGTAACGTCAGAGGCCAGGCTCCCTATAAGATGATGAACTGCGGCTTTTGCGCTACCGTAAGCCAGGCCCCACGGGGTCGGACGCTCGACACAGGCAGCACCTTAAGTACACAATGGGTTGATGGAACCGACAAAAGGCGCACCAGGGAGCAATAGAAGGCCGTTGTGTTTGAGGAAGTCTCCGGCAAGCTTAGCTGAGATGAAGCTTGGATAGACCGAGGAGGAGTACATGGCCTTCACCGAACTAACAAGAGCTGCATCGAGAGGGGATCACGAGACCTACTCGAAGATAGCATCGTCGTTGGCGCCACCCATAGCGAACCCGCCGCTGACGCAGACGACAGAGTCCAGAGGCTGACCGCCTAACAGTCCTGCGTCCTGCACGATCTTCGAGTGGCTCTCCTGCATGGTCATGCCAGGCTCGAGCTTTATGGTGTCGGTTGCTCCGGGTATCTGAGATGGACAATGCAGGATGATAGGCTGCCAAACCAAACTTGGTCTGTGAAATCCACTGCAATGATACGATGCCACTTCGCCTGGTAAAAGGCGTTCACCACAGAGCGGCCAAGGGCACCACCGGCACCATAAACCAGAACAGAGGCGCGGGAGTGAGGAGCAGGCATTTCAGTCAACTACTCACACATGGACATGGCGCACTGCATGGGCACGAAGAGTGTCCTGCAACCTATCGAAATTTCCGGACCTGCTGGACTCGTGGACCACATGTCGAAGTGGCGAATTGAAGATGCAGGCGGTGGCCCAGGTCAACTCAAGACTGAAGGATTAGGATATTCATAAGAAACTGTTCCAGTGTACGGCAAAGTTGCAAGCCATTCAGACCTAATTCGAACACATCAGCAACGAAAGGAGAGCATGATGATACAGGACGATAATATCAAGCAAGAGATGCTTTGTTGTTGCAAATGGACATTTCTCAAAGCTAGCCCCCATCAGATGCTATCCTGGATGCATACATTGTCGGTAAGGGAGTGAGCTGTATAAAGGGGGCTAGTTCGTGCAAGTGCCTTCTTTCAGTTTCATTAGTGTAGTGGCCGCTCATGCTGTGAAGTCTGAGATTGAACCGATGCCTTCCTCTTAGACGACACCATGGGCTTACGTTCCATCGGACTCTAGAGCCCCTGTTGAAGCCCAAAGAGGGTTGTCATTGGGGTCCTGTAGCAGTGCTATCTGATAAAGGAGTGGTATGAAACAGGGGCAAGGAGGCTACATGGAAGCACGCTTGGAGCTCATCTGAAGCTAGAATGCCACGCATGGTGCAAGTGGTGTTGGGCAGTATTATACGAGCATCGTGGGTCATCCATCCCTCCATGGAGAGAGCCGGGAGGGTGTGGTCGAAGAAAGCTTTGCACCAACTGACAGGAGGAACAGCAGTGAAAGGGAGAAAATGATGCCCAGCAAACGAGCTAGGGAACCGAAATCCGCAAAGTGAAATGAAGGAAAACCTGTCCCGTCAGAGGCAAGGTCAGAGTTCAGGGAGTGGATACTTACTTGGTCTCAGACCAGCCAGCTGGGCTACGAAAATAGTCCAGCGCGATCAAGTGGAACTTTTTATGCCCCTGAAAAAAATCGTGAGAACGGGACAGCGCGAGCTGCAGGAGGACGGACATTTTTGCCCCAGGCTGACTGGAAGGAGCTGAGCATTCTCCGGGAATCATTGAAGTTGGTCTGTATGTGGTGGGTCTCACCGTCCTTGACGTAGGCCACCTGAACACCGCAGATCTTCGCGGACTCGACGAGCTCGATGATCTACCCGCTCGGGGTGGGTCTTGTCTATGGTGTAGACTTGACATTTGAATTGATTCTCGAGAGCGGTTATCCTCATAGTGTCTCTCTTGCCCTGTCCTTCGCTGAAGCAACATTAAATACCGTATAATAAGACACAATGCGCGTTACCACTGTCGCCTAGCCTCACTGGCATAGACCATACCAAGTAGGAGAACCGCTTGGTTTGTGAGATCGAGAGGAGGCGGACGCTGGAGTAGGCGGTAGCCGTTGGTGGTTGGCACTGAACAGGAACATTTGACCAGCACGACGCCGAGGCATCTTCTTACTCATGGAGCTCGCTCCTGTACATGCATCTCTGCCAGGGATGATGGGTAAATCTAAACAGGGTTCACAGTTCACAGAGTAACGCACTATAGCTCTACCCTCAGGTTCATCTTGGGTGGAAGCTGTTTGATCCGGACTTGGTCGTTTACGTTTCTTAGATACTTCAGGTGGGAGCAATGTTGATTCATTATCGGGGATAGGCATAGCCGGGCTGACCGCAGTCGACTCGGGCAGCCGAGAAGAGGTTGACAAACTGCCCAACGAAGTGGAGGCTACCTGCCATCGGAGCAGCTTACTCTGAGTCGCAGTGAAGTCCAGAAGGATCCAGTTTGAAGGGGTTGGTTGTGACGTCCGAGAGATAGCCAGGATTGTATCGGCCTTTAATGGCGAGGGGCGGGTAACAATGGGATCTACTGGAGCTAGATGTCGATTGGTCGGCAATGTCGGGAGAGCGAGTTAGTAGGAAGGGTGTTATAGGGGAGTCCACTGATGGCTCCGGAGAGCTAGGGTCACCAGAAAGCTCAGGAGAGCTCTCCTCGAGGAAGCACAGTCGTCGTGCCTTGTACAGCGGGGTGTACTGTATCTGACAAACTCATAGGGACCACAGTGACGTTCTGTAGGGCACCTCCCGCAGCTCCTGTGTGACTATGCATCCGTTCATGTGGCTAGTCGACTTAATGGTCCTATGGAAGGTCATAGGACTGGCCGGCATCGCTACTCTGCGGTCGCCCTGATCCCTGTGATCAGTTGTAACCGACTGATGAGCGGCGATGGCTGATGGCTGGGCTCCGAGAGGAGGGGGTCGTCGCCGTTGGGGCAGGCAACGAGACGGGTACGTTGACTGGGACAGATGCATTCCGCACGTGGTGCGGATGAAAACAAGTCTGCCACTGCCCCCAATCATTACATTGAACAAGACACAAGCGTCAAGTCGGTAGGAGAGAGTTAAAGGGCGGCAAAGGAAGGGAATTGGAGGTGAAAAATAGTTAAAGGAACTCATACCAAATAGTAAAACAAATGCAAGCACCAACGACAGCACCTGAAGAAGGAGGAGGAGGAGGAGCGGTAATCAGCAGTATGATCTCGACAGCTTGCTCACCTAGGATTAACTTATTCTTCATTTTCTGGTTGCCTATACGTTTAACCAAACCGTTGATGCCCGGCATGTGGGAAGTATCTGTTCGTATCCTTCACTGACAATTGTTCCAGTGACTGCATACCTATAATTCCTAGCTTTCCCTTCACCTTCGACAGGACGCTGTTCTGCTGTCGCATCTTGCGGTGTGTCGCGGCGGCGGAGGAGTACATGTCATCCAGCTCTCGAATGGATGATTCGATACCGTTTCTTTCGCGAAGTAGATTGCCTGCCACTACCGCAGGTCACAACAGTCGATCTGCAAGACTTACGTTCGTCGTCGTTTTCGCCTGCCGACTCCTTCTCCGTTCCCTCTGCTTGGCCCATGAGCTTCGCCCGTTTTGTCTCGGTATCAATCCTATTGCACAGTCGGTCGTATTGCCGACGAAGATCCTGAAGGACAGGTCATCGGAACCTCTACGATAGCTCAGCCTACCAGTAGGATTCCCTGGTCACGCTGTACCTGGGCACGCTGGGCAGCCGACTTGGCGAAGCTCGTCATGTCCTTGACAGCAGAGCCGAGGTCGTCTAGGTTATCACTGGTGGAGGCTTCAAGGTTGGCTATCACCTACATCTCGTGTGCATGCGTGCAGTGCATCAACGGTTGATGATCAACCGCCTGTCATCTACCTGAGTCTTAGAGTTTGGATACGCCTCTTGGCCTTCTTCTGCTGCTGCTGCTGCTGCAGTGGACAGTGTCGTAAGCGATCGGGAGAGCTCATTGAGGCCAGACTCAACGCACCGGACCATCTGAGGGGACACTTTATGGCACTGTTGGTGAGAGGGTAGACGTACCTCTCGACTTCGCAATTTAGCATCTTCCCACGAGAGAGCGTGGGGCTCCTCAGCAGATTGTAACATCAAACAGACACGCCAAAATTACAAAAATGTCTATACGGGGTGAGCCACTTACATTGCCAGCCACGACCGAGAGGCAGAGTCGCATCCAGTTTGCCTTATATAGCAACCTTACGTGAATCCATCCGACTGGGGCCAGAAAGGCCATCCACAGCTTACGATGTGGAGTCCCCTTTGCACTTGGAACGCAAAAATTAGTGAATTGAAAAGGGAGTCGTATAACGAAGACAGACATCATCATAGACACTGCCGATCAACATATTCAAAAGGTCCTAATGCACTTCATGCGCGGCGCCTATGGCGGCCAAGGAGGTAGTAGCAACAACCATAAGCCCCCAATCATGTCCTTATACACCACCACAACCGGCGCTAGCAGACAGTCACAGGGGCCACAGCGACCTGAGGACTGCTGGGTCGACCTTCGGACAAGCCTTATATGATACCGGCAATGTTGCACTAATTAGGTAGTAGAGCCAGGCTAAGACAACAATGTATAGGCAGTAGTGGTAGACAAACCATCAACACTTTCAGACAAAAATCGAGTTGGTCCGGTTGGTCGTATAATAAGGAAGACCAGTGGTAGGTTTAGCAGTAGTAGTGGCAGGGGTAATGATGACAGATATGCATAGATCTACTTATTGGAAATATCTAAGGAGGGGCGGGGGGAAGTCGAGCTGCCATCATTCCATGCAATAACGTAGGGACACTCTTCTAAGAGCAGGAGGAGGAAGAGGACTCGACATTCGTATTATTATCAATGTTGCAGTATAAGATTTTTATTATTATTTCTTGCGTCCACTATTAGTAACACCATAAAAGCCACAGCATAGCAGTTTCACGCAAGAGACGCGTTATCACAATCACACACCGCCCAACAAACGACGAAAGTATTAATAATCGATCATGCTTCAAGGATACGCGCCTCTAAAGGAGATACAATAACAATGCAAAGTAAGAGAACAACAACAACCAGAGATAGCTCTACGATGGTTAAGAAGGAATATGGATTGTAGAGTGGGTAGGTTGATTGTGTGCATGCAACTGTGGTAACAGAAGGGACGGAAAGATGGATGATGGTGCAGCAGCAGCAGCAGTGATGGCAGACAAGCGTAGTTAACCTTGCATGCTTGAAAAGATGGACCAAACTGCGGCTTAGCGCACTATAGTGCTAAAATATTGCTACCAAAACAGTTGCTTGGATGATGCACCGGAATTGCATCATTACTGCCGCCAAAACCTCCAAGTAGTGACCTCGGAACCCTTGCCTCTACCACCGGGCTCGTCCATGAGACCAATACCGTTGGCTCGGAGGAGGTCTCTGATTCTGTCGGCTTCTTTGAAGTTGCACACCCTTCTGGCATTATTTCTCTCTTCAATCAAACGTTCAATCTCTTCAACAGGGGGCATGCCAGGTGGCATCTCGAAGCGATCGTCACCACCATAGCTCGGCCCAAATATCGGATGGAACTCCCCGCCTGTCCACAGCTCACCAGAGCGACCGCTCTCCTCGTACCCAGAATAACACCCACTGCGACCTTCACGCCTCCTGGAGTTCTCAGCCGTTCCAGACGCCGGAGAAGAATCTGTGGGACCGGTCGGGCTTGACACCAGAGGATGCTCTCTCATGACAACTTGGAGCTCAGTTGGAGCGGGCAAGCCCCTCTCCTTACAGAACAAGCGATACTCACCGTACACTTGCTCTAAAAGCACACGCATCTCTGTCACGGCTATCCTGTACCTGAAGGGCAAGACCCTATCCGGGCTACCTTCCAGACCTACTCACCCCTCAGGATCCTTGCAGGACACACACATGTGGAGTGGCTCGTTGGACTCCTGCTTGGCGGTGCCCTCCAGGAACCCCGATTCTCTGCCACGCAGGCGCAGTTTGGCATCCGATAATTTAACAATGCGTTTCATATTAGCTCCTTTCTGACCTATAATTCGCCTCGCTACGTGGAACTCTCTATCGTTCTCGATGCCGATCTCAAACCGGCACGTATACTTCCTTATTTTACCGCTATCAGTCGCTGCGTCGGTGACCGAGGAAGCCGCAGGGCTCGGGTAGAAGAAATTCCCAGATGATGTACGTGGGCTCGTTGACGGCGGCGGTGGAGGAGGTGGAGGCGGTGCACCGGCCGCTATAGGCGGAGGGGGCGGCGGCGGAACGAACGCCCTGCTATCCATCGTAGAGGGCGGAGGAGGCGGATGCAGCCATGCTGGCGGAGGCAAGTCTGATACAGGCGAAAAGTCGCCACTGTTTGGAGTGTGCCTAAGAGCGTGCTGTGAAAGCTCGGGCAGGTGCCGCCTACCATTGGACGCTGAGGCTCCCTCTAACCCCGTTGAGCATTTTGCCGTGGAGATCTCTGACAGCGTGGTCTGCCTCTGCCATGGTGGAGAATCTGATAAGCGCCGATCCTCCGTCGGGGTTCACGGTGACCTCGCGGACTTCTCCGTAGCGGGAAAATACCTGAGCATTTTTGACGGTAATTTGGAGATGGGCAATTACCTTGCGGAGATCATCCTCAGTGAGCTGATAGCTGAAATTAACACCTTCCACAGTGACGGAGACGACCGGCACAATTGGCACTCGCGGAACCCCCATCTGATACAGGCGAGAATAAGGGGCTGCAGGAGCGGATGAAATGCCTATATAGGGATACTACCTGCTGGGAGAAACTAGGTATACGTGGTGCCGAGGGATAGGCGCCACTCTAAATAGAGAAGGGCCACCTTAAACACTCCCTGGCACAAGCCCAACCGAGCGCGTGAAGTAAGATTGACAAACTCTAGAGGCAGATCCCCGATGATTGGCTTACCGCCGAGAACGGCATTGACAGCTTGCCAGCAACTGCCTGGGTTGTGTTAAAGTAATTAATCAAATGAGAATATATGTGTTGTACCTAAAGTCAGTAGAGACCCTAGGATAAGATGCCCTTACAGCTTGCTGTTGGGCATCAGTTCCTCCAGGTGGACCATAAGGTGGCAAAGGAGGGACTGCAGTACCGTTGCCCGAGGCACCAAGGGCTGGTAGACTCGGCAGGCCAAGCGGGATATGCTGCAACGAAGTTCCAGTGGGAGCTCGGAGAAATACGTACAGTTCCAGCTGGGCCTTCGCTCTGCATTTGCTTCTGTCTGTTGATAACAAGTTGGTTGACCACCTACACCAATGAAATGGGTTAGGCGAAACGGCTGAGGCTTGGGACCTGCTCTAAGGCGGCAGAATCCATGGTTCTGGTGTCGGGGAGGAAGGGTTTAGGCTCTCCCATGCCTCCTGGTGGACAACCATAGCCTACAGTAGGAGATGAGCCTCGGGGATCGGACAGCTGGGGCCATACCGTGCTCCGGCTGACTCTGTGGGGCGTATGGGTCGATTCCCGGAGCGTCTCCGTAATAAACACTTCTCATTTCAGGTTCAGACAATTCCTCAAATCAATCTTCTAGTAGCAGGTGTTAAGGAGAAATGCAAATGCTGTCGCAAATTACACTGAAAGGGTCAAGAAGCAGTCTCGTCTACTGCGTGAGGTGGAGCCGACGAAACCGCTCTCACCACCAACGTGGGGCGCTTCGCTCCGCCGCCGCCGTCGAGCCGGAAATTGAGCATCTTGCTCTCTAGGACCACTTTGCAACGCTGGTGATGCCGCCGACTTTCCCTTTTTGTGACCAGCATGGGGTTCTTGCGTCGTAGAGCCAATAAGGTAAGTGCAGCTCAAGCTGTCCCTTTGGAGACCTTACCGACCTCGGCGTCCCAAGCCAAGACCGATCTAGACCGAAATAAGAAGGAATCTGTACTGGAGGAGCATCCACTCCTAGGTAGTATAGGGTTGGACGGGGAAAGGAAGGATGGTGTATTGCCGGGCAAATGGGGTTATGTTCAAGATTGGTCTCGAATGCTTTGGGGAAAATTCGTAACGAAAACTATCGATGATGTCCAAAGAAGTCGGTAGTAGTAAGACACGGGGTATTGGCCAGATTCCCATGACGGTTGGTAAGCCTCGCTGAGCCACTTGCTCGACACTATAGGTCCACACCGTGGGACGGCGGCCTTGCTCAGGAAAATTGGTTCATCTTCATATAGTAGATGAGTGTTGCTTCCGGCATGATAGAGCCTATCATCATCGCCATACTTCAGGGCAAGCCGTGGTTAACTTCGCCGTATTAGCAACCCTTGTTATATGCTATCTCATCATCAAGCAGTTCCTATAGGTGCATTTGTATAGTATTAATAATGATACGTTTCTCCGAATCCCTCTGTAGTGCTGTAAGCCTGTTAGTGGATTCCTCCAGTTCAAATTTATAATGGCCAAGGATACCTCGAGCCGCTGGAATGATGTGGCTGTTGTTGTGGGGCTGTCCCTATTCGCCTACTTTGTGTGAGCACACTGAGGGGGTTGCTCGGCGAATTTCTGAAGGAAATTAGGTATGACGCTTATAGGGAATATAAAGCTAAGCGGGAGCAACAGGACTGGGAACGTTTGGTGGCTCGAATGACCGTCCCCGAGAAAGAAGGATGGACGGTGAGGTCGTCGCTGTTGGTGGTTGCAGCGTAGCCTTACTGGGTCAGGTCGACGAGCTCAAGGCTTATGATGGTTCAGGGGAGACACCAATACTAATTGGGGTTAAAGGGAGGGTCTATAATGTGTGGACCAAGGCTGCTTTGTACGGTCCAGGGGGAGGGTGAGTCCTCAACGCGAGCCTGTAAGGAGCCTATTTGGTAGGTATCATATATTCGCTGGCCGCGACGCTTCTAGGTTATTAGCAAAGGGAATTCTGAAGGACTCCGAAGACGATGGGAATGTAGGCGCTCGGAAGGGTGAATGAACTATGGGTATCTTAGGAGCTTACTAAGCAAGAGCTTGATCAGCTGGATGATTGGGCATACATGTTCGAGGATAAGTACCCTTGTGTCGGCACCTTGGCGGCTTAAATGATTTGTTTCTAATTTATCATCCTTCCATTGCGTTTGTCAATACCCAAACGTTGGCAGGACTTCTGTGATAGGATATGTCATCGCTGGCCTCGAATGTGGGGTCGGAGGAACCGATGCCGATTGAGGAGACTGAGGCTTCCCAAGCCGGCGAGCCCGATGTAGTTAATCCTCTGGCGATAGTAGTGGAGGAGGTCGACATGAAGCAAGGTGAAGTAGCTGGTGAAGCAGTTAGTACGGCGACAGCACAGCGACATCATAAGGACAAGCATTATTATATATCACTGTGTAGGAAGGAATGGTGGCATTGGCGAACAAAGGTAGCGGAAGTATGGTAGGAATTACTTGAACTTTGGGAGCTCAGGGAGAGGTATACTGGAGCCCGTCATCAATAACGGTTGATAAGGGGGACTATGTCAGCTTTGGATGGTATCCACCAGCGCCTCCTGGTGCTATGTTCCATAAGGAGCATCCATTAGAGGCCGACGATAAGGATAAGCTGCTTATCGATGTAGATGTTGGTTACTATATCACTCCCCGCACTGTCAAATAGGTCATTTCGGCCGAGGAAGATGGTAGCCCTATGGACCCAGCTGTGGCTCCGGTCTATAGTGGACAACCGCGCCTGGCAGGTAGGAGTCTGTGATGGTGGCACTTGGTTCTAGTGGCGCTGCAGGGACGTATACGTTTCACTTCAAGGAGCCAGGAAGGAGTGTTATCACTTCGACCAACAGAGACCTTCATTTGCGGTGCGAAATTAAAGTAAGTCATTAAAGCAGTCGGATTTCTGATGCCGATTTTTGCTTAGTGCCTTACCGATAAGCAGTGGAGGATCAATCGGACACTAAAGATATTGGGCGCCGTTCTGGCCTTGGCCTCCTTCATTGGAATTCTGGCCCTTATGAGTAACCAGCGGCCATACCACACTTTCCACAACTCTCTTTAGTTGTGGGAATCCCCAAGCTGTTTGAACCAATCATATCTTGTGATTCGGCGAGGCAGTGGTGCCAGGTGCTCCAGGACATCCGGGAGGATACCGTAAATAGCTCCCTACCGGTGAGAAGTGCATCTGCCGACTCCCACGAAGTATCTTCGCTCTGCCAGGTTACAGTGTTTGCTGCTATCATGGCTGTGGCGGCACCCGGCTTTGTAAACCTTTCCAGCTTCTCGTTTGCAGTATCAACTTAGATACTCGGACGAGCGCTGTTCCTGGAGAGGCCGCTGCTAGCCACCTTCGGCCGGGGCTTTCATTCGAAGTGGTCCACCCTGATGACGCTGCTTCTCTATTTCCTCACCATCACCGTCATAGTGGTAGGCCATGGTGAGTGTATCTCAGTGATGATGAGTGCTAGATAACGAGTTTGTCGTGGACGTATCAAGTTCGGGTCATCCGAGGTTGGGACGAGTTTCTACAAATACTGGATAAATTCGTGATGGAAATGAGTGAGTCCGCCACCACCAGCAGCATGCCTCCACCGTGCATGCACCGTCGCTCAGCATCCTCCCTGGATGCGATGGTTATCCTGCTGACGGAAGTCGTGAACAGACAGGATGTGCTGGACAAGTTGTCAGCGAGTGGGATTGACATATCAACGATAACGCACTCGCTTTTGGACGTTTATTCGACGGTAGCTGCTAAGTTGTTCGCATCCGTGAGGAACATTGGTGCTTCTAGGTTAGCGAGTCCTCCAAGCAGTTCTTGGAACAAGGCACGTCCCTCATGGTCTCCATTGTTCGGATACGACTGGGTGAGTCGCTGTACCTACCTACATCCTAGTCGAGCTCAAATCTGATAGACCGTATTTTGTTCGTAGATTTGGCGTTTTGATCAGAAGCCGTTTTCGTTACTCCTTCCCTGGTATGCTTGACCCGCCTCAGGTTTCCTCTTTATTGGTGTCGAGATCTCCCTCCTTTGTATTGCCAGTGCCTTGGCGGTTATGGCAAGTCGAAGGTATCTTCACTGGTCGCTTGTTACCGCCTACGCGTAAGCTGTCTAATAGGTTCCAGCGCTTCGCCGCTGTAGAGGCTCTGCTGATGGTGGGGATTGTGTTCTCATCTCTAGCTGTTGTGACGAGCATGACCAGCTACTTTCTGCTCGACCACACGTGAGCTCTCATTAGTGTTCAGGCCCGGTACTCTTTGGGCTAGGTACGACAAGGTGCTGGCTAAGCCAGTTGATGAGACAGGTAGCCCCTGTTGTCTAATAGAACTCATGCATGGAGCTCATCAGGCACGGCGACCACTATCGTCGGTGCAGCGCTGTCCTTCTGTTCAGCTGAAGATTTCAATCTACCCTATCAGGATGTGGTAGGCTATTGGAATTGAATGACGCTGGTAGACGGTATGCAGGTGGCGCCATTAAGGAGTATTGTGAATGACTGCAGCGGCTGTAAAGTCCCGCAATGGGTGGTTCCTACTACCACGGGAGAGGTTCGGGAGTAAGGGAAGCAACAATGGTATCGGATAGAGCTGCGTTGTTATCTCAGTTTACTTGGTATAGTCTACGAGAACATCAATAATATACGCTCAGAGCTGTTCGTTGGGAGATACAACCTCTCAGCAGCGGACTCGGTGAGTGGGGATGGGTCCGCCTGCTGCTGTATGACGAATGCCATTGCCAGGCGGTGCTGGACGGCCTGGCGCAAGTGCTGCACATTACAGTGGAGCTGATCGAATGCTCTTCGCTGGATGGGTAAGCAGCCCTTCGTCCTATACAGGGATTGTATGATTCTAATAAGATACATCCGAGCATCAATTGTGTCGCTTAAAGAGGACATCATCGACCCTCTCGAGGCACTGTCCGCTACAGATCTAACTCTATCATTGGTGAGCCCCTGTGCTGGTGTGACGCGTACCATTTTTGGTTCAGTTACAACTAGTGATGCTAGTGGCGTTCGTTGTGGCACGGTATATCTTTGACCGTCGGAGGAAGTACTGGTGGGAGGTCTCCAGCGGACGGTGGTTCCGGTTTCGGTTCTGCTACCACTCCCATAAGAAGCTTGTCGAAAGAAAGTAAACCCGACAGCATCTGTGATGAGATTAGTGATGGCGATGCAGGTACGGCGGAGTTCCCCCTGGTGGGCAGAGATGGCAGCATCCCCCTCACAATGAGCTCACAATGCACCAGGCCATGTTCATGTGGACCATGGTGCGTCAGCGTGCTTACCGTTCGTCGCGAATCTTCCACAATTCAGGCCGCATATGTCCTTCTGCTCTGCAATGCCTACATCACTGCTTCACTTGAGATGGTCGGGGGTGTGGTTGCTGTGGCCCAGCTCCTAACAGCGATGGCTGGCCTCACATCGATAGCGTGGGTTGGTGTGGGTAAAGGCTGGCATGGCCGAATGTGGAGATCCAGTAAGAATAATGTGGCGCGCGGTCATCAACCTATGCAATAGGTCTGGTGCCTCGAGCTATAACAGTGGCATCTGCTGCAGCCACTACGATCATTTTGATCGTTACTGCGTAAGCGGGCTTTTCTCGGGAGGGTCCACTTTACCTTCTCACAGGGTGACCCACGCAGCTACCCTTGGAGACTGCAATAAGCAGACTGAGCAGTGTCCGATGTCCACATTAGTGTACCACAGTGAAGGTTAGTGGCGGCCTGTAGTGGATGGTTGTGAGGAAGCATGCATTCTGTCAGGCGTGTATTACGCTACGGTCATGGCCGTCATCGCCTTCGTCACAACAGCACTATCAGAGCTTTCACTCGGTCCATGGTTCACCACGGCTGCTCTGACACTCAAGGAGATTGATGTGGCTGAGAGGCATCTAGGGTCCACCGATGTAAGGATACTAACTCGTACACGAATGACCTAAGGCTTCCACTAATCTACTCTAATCCACATTGGCGAGTTGTACAACGCAGCGTTGTCGAAGCTTCGGGATCTGCCAGATTTAATTCCACTGTTCCTGCTCAGGATGAGTGAACGAATGGGTCTTCTGATTTCTCAGGCGATTGCAGAGGCTTTGCAGCTCCACACAAAAGGGCGCATTATGACAGCCATTATGGCACTCGTCTTCCCGTCCGCTTTGTTCGCTGGGATATGGGCTCTGTAAGGTCACCACTGCATTCTAATATTGATACTTTGCCGTTTCAGGGCTCGGGATCCATTGGTCTTCGATAACGTTGCCTTTTCTTCTCTCTCTGGTGGCGCGAGGTTCCGCCTAGGTGAGGACAGGTGACAGCTACCCTTACCACAAGTACGCGTTGTCAGGTCGAGAGCTCGTCACTAATGTGGACGTCTTGCCGGCACCAGTGGGGGAGCCAGGCGGTTGTAACGGGCTTGTGGCGAATTGCCAGAGGACTATTGCACAGGTGAGGCGGGGTTGTGATGTTAAGATTCTTACGAGGTTGACTAGATGACCTTCCCATCGACGCACAATAGCTTCTCTTCATTACAGGACAGGTATGTCCTACCCAATCACTACTTCAATATGAAACGACAGGTAAGTAATGCAATAAAGAATAACTCTTCATCACTTGTAATGCTGTCAGTTGGAGCACGGTATTCGAGGGTTGCTTCTGGACATCTACCCCTTCAACAGTACATCGCAATCTCCACTGCAGCTCTGCCATGGAATGTGTATCTTGGGCGCCTTAAACCTTAAGGATGAGATGCAAATGGTTGCAGACTGGCTGGCTGCCAATCCTAGAGAAGTGACCGCTGCTGTTGGCACCGCCGTCGGCCTAGACGTTGGTTTTGTAACAGGTTCTTCTGCTTGTTAACGAGTACTTTGGCGAGACATTCCAGGCATTGGAGGAGTCTATGCAGCCACTCATCCCCTATATGTATGTCCACCCAGACTCTCAAAATGAGACCATGAGGATCCTGGGCTATGCTGTTCGCTCGCCATGGCCCACGCTACAGGAACTCATTGACAGCAATAAAAGGGTATGGTGGAGCGAGGAGGAGATATCGTTGCCCGGAGCCTGATTTAGGTTATTCTTTTCGAGCAGCTAGATTGCTACACCCTTAACAACAACACCTTTACTAATTGTCCAGCTTGGTGAGATTACGGTTATGAACTCGCGGTACAAGTTCATTTGCAGGGTTCACAACTTCTTTCAATACACCGCCGAGAACAACTACTCCTGGCAGAGTCGAGAGATGCTCAACTGCACCATCAGCAACAGGAGTAAGAGTCCTCTCACTCATCGCGGTATTGCTCACTTTTAGGCAGCGAATTCGAACTCATCACCGAGGACATCCTGGCATCAAACGATCTCACGACAGTGCAAAACCGCCTCATGTTTGTTAACCACTTCCTCTCTATTCCCGTGCCTTTGCCATTAACGGCTCTGCAAGTGAATAAAGATGAAGTGATGAGAGAGATGCTAGACAACTGCACAGCTTGGTGGAGCGGCCGTGTGCCCACTATGATTGCCGTCGATTACTGGTCGGTTGGCAACATAGCCCATGTCGTCCATGCCTATAACAAGGACCTTGCTACTGCGCCGCGTTAATGTGCGGTTTTACACTGTTCTGTTCATAACCTTTACATGGCCGTCCATTTGCTTGTGCTATGCTGTTACCATCTTGTCAAGATTCGAGTTCAGTATATCTTAATAAAGATGACAAGGACGCCTGTCATAGATGATCGCGTTTTGCCGTCAACCGCGCCCGCCCGGCTAATCGATTTCATAAAATCCGTTAAGTGGGCTTTGCCAAGCATTGCAGTGCATATTAAAGGCTCAAGTTGGCGATTTTCTAAGGCAGGAGGCTTCGGGCTTCTAAAAGCGAAGCGCTTAGCTGTCGCTGGTAGAGTATTTTTTATAGTACATTGTCATTGCCGCAGTGTGGCGTCTTACGCGTGCTGCTGTCCGTGCCTCCTCCTTCCACTCCAACTGCTCTTCGGCATCCAGAAGAGTAGTAAATCCTTTATGTGTCGGGGCTGGGGGTCATTGAGATATTGGATTCTTTTAGCTCTGCTCATTTCTAGTACCACAACCTCATCGAGGCTTAACCATGTCCACAATGGAGAAGGACGAGCTCGCAAAAGCTGTGCAACACCGCGCCGAGGCAGCCGCCACTGCGGACTACCACGCCGATCCTGAGAACCCTGAGGGTAGTCCATGGGCAGGGATATGGAGGTGGAGGATCGATAGCAGGTTTGAGCAAGTCTGCATTGAAGAAGTTAAAGAAGCAGGAGAAGGCTGGCAAGAAGAACAAAATGAGCAAGGAGGAGAAGGAGGCACTTTTCCAAGGTAGTAGTGCTATTGGGGATAGTGGTGGAGGAGAATACGGTATGGTCAGGCAAGAACAAGGGGAAGAAGGAAACGAAGACTGTTCCTCAAAAAAAGCAGGCATACGTTAACAAGACCCCTGTTGGCGAAAAGAAGGACATGTCGGAGCCGATGGTAATGGGTTTACCAGGGATTGGGAATTAATCTGAGAAATGGTCAGGCCGATTCTTACGACCCTGCGGCGGTCGAGTCTGCTTGGTATGACTGGTGGCGTAAGCAGGGATACTTCCACGCTGACGCCAAGAAGGCCATGAACACTGTGGACTCCCAGAAATTTGTCATGTGCCTTCCTCCCCCTAATGTCACCGGTAGGGAGGTGTACTGTGGCTGCTGGGTTTGGCGACAGTGGTGATGCTTGCTAGGTACTCTTCATCTTGGTCATGCTTTGATGTGCTGTATTGAGGACTGTATGACCAGGTGGCATCGGATGATGGGACATCAGACTTTGTGGATCCCTGGTACTGGAAATCGGCGGAGGTTCGATTCCGGGAGATGGTGTTTTTAATGCATAGGTACCGATCATGCCGGTATTGCTACTCAGTCTGTCGTCGAGAACTTGCTCTTGCGTGATGAGGGTCTCTCTAGACACGATTTGGGCCGCGAAAAGTACGCACTTGAATCTGCCTACGAAGGCTATTGTTTGGGATAGGTTCTTGGAGAAGGTGTGGGAGTGGAAGAACGAGAAGGGTGATACTATCTGCAAACAGATGGAACGCTTAGCGAGTAAGGGAGGCATGTCCGGTTAAGGTGGAGCTGTTGGGGTATAGGTTCATTGGATTGGGATCGTCAGTTTTTCACCATGGACGATAACCTCTCCACAGCTGTCAAGGAAGCCTTTGTAAGGAGGTTGAGTGTTGGTAGGGTTGAGTGTGTATTGACAGGTTCGGTTTTATGACGAAGGCAAGATCTACCGTGACACCAGGCTCGTTAACTGGTGCCCTTATCTTCGCACTGCCCTTAGTGATCTAGAGGTCGATCATATTGATATCGAGAAGAGGACTCTTCTTTCGGTAATAAAGGCTTCGACTGTAGTGTAGCATATCACCAATAGGTTCCTGGTCTTCCCGATGCCAAGGTCGAGGTAGGCGTTTTGGTTGAATTTAAGTACCCCTTGAAGGAGGACCCTACCAAGTAGTCTCTGTTGGTCTGTTGTATTTAATGCCTGTGTAGGTTTGTCCATATTGCCACTACACGTCTTGAGACCATGCTTGGTGATGTAGCAGTAGCAGTGAACCCCAAGGATACCCGTTTTACCTACCTTGTCGGCAAGGAGCTTGTCCATCCCTTCATTCCCGATAGGAAGATGGTCGTTATCGAGGATGATTATGTTTCTATGGACTTTGGTACCGGATGTGTCAAGATCACACCCGCTCATGATCCTAATGATTTTGCCATTGGTCGCCGCCACAACCTTCCCGAGATTAACATCCTTAATGATGATGGTAAGGCTTCGGACGGGTGGGCTTGGACTTATTTTCGGACGAAATTTGGTATAATATCTGCACGTTAGCAACATTTTCGGTAGTCCGCGAACGGCCTTCCGTGAGGGGGGCAGAGGAATCCCTGTTACTAAGGTGACGGTCTGGTGTAAAGGTCTGCTTCAGGCACCATGAACGAGAACTGCGGTGAGTTTGCCGGCCAGCACCGCTTCGTTGCCAGAAGGACCGTAGAGGAGCGACTGAAGGAGCTCGGACTGTTCGTCGGCAAGACCGATAACGCTATGAAGGTATCTAAGGGAATCTTAGGTTGAAGGAAGCATTATGTGTAGGTGCCACTGTGCTCGAAGTCTAAGGATATCGTCGAGCCTGTTTTGAAGCCTCAATGGTGGATGGACTGCAGCAAGGAGGCCGCTCGTGGTGTAGGCCGCCCCAGCACTTGAAGGATCGAGGGATGTGGGGCTGCCGTGATAGGTCCAAGCTGTGAAGGAGGGCAAGTTGAAGATCGAGCCCAGCTACTACGAGAGCACCTGGTTCAACTGGCTTGAGAACATCCGCGATTGGTGCATTTCCCGTCAGCTTTGGTGGGGCCATCGTATCCCTGCCTATAAGGTGGTGAAGCCATGCCAGACGGAGGATCAATGGTGAGCGGTGAATTCGGAGTTCTTGTAGATTGCCAATGTAGGGTTGTTGGTCGTGATGAGGAGGAGGCATTGTTGAGGGCTGCGGAGAAGCTTGGCATTCCCGAGAGCGAAATCGAACTCGCTCAGGATCCTGATGTCCTCGATACCTGGTAGGCGTTCCATCGACCTTGCCGTCTGGGATTTTCTTCCAGGTTCTCGAGTGGCCTGTTGCCCATGTCCGCTCTCGGCTGGCCTAACATGGACACCGATGACATGAAGGCGTTCTTCCCCACCTCCGTTCTCGAGACCGGTCATGATATCCTGTTCTTCTGGGTGGCCCGTATGGTCATGATGTCCTTGGCCCTCACTGATGAGTTGCCCTTCCACACCATCTGTTTGCATGCTATGGTGATACCACTCTTCCCCCAACTCGTGCGCTCATGACCCCTCAGGTTCGCGATGCCCACGGCCGTAAGATGTCCAAGTCCCTCGGCAACGTTATCGATCCTCTGGAGGTCATGTCCGGCATTAGCCTCCCTGAGCTACAGGAGAAGCTCAAGCACGGTGCGTCATCTTTTACACCTTTCTACCACCATGCACATGGCATTCAGGTAACCTCCCTGAGAGGGAGATCAAGAAGGCCATGAAGGGCCAAGAGAAGGACTTCCCCGACGGAATTCCCGAGTGCGGTTCTGATGCCTTGAGGTAGGATGCGGTGGTCTGTGGCTGTTTAGTATTGTTCCTTTGGTCAGGTTCGGTCTGCTGGCCTATACCGGCCAGGCCCGTAGTGTCAATCTTGACATTAACAGAGTTGTGTCCTACAGATACTTCTGCAATAAGTAGCAGCATGATAGAGCAGCAGAGGGAGGTTTATCGTTTGGTGGCAGGTTGTGGAATGTAATGAAGTTCGCTCTGCCAAACTTCGGTGACAACTTCAAGTCTACGGGCCTTCCTTTGGACGCCAAGCTCGAGTGGGAGGACAAGTGGATCCTTTCCAGGCAAGAAGACACGTTGCTTCCTTTCGCCCGGCTGATCACCTGCTTAGGCTCTCCGACGCCGCGGGCGCTGCGAACAGGGGCATCAAGGACTTCAGCTTCAGCGATGCTACTACGGCCACCTACAACTTCTGGCTCTACGATTTCTGTGACTACTACCTAGAGCTTGTAAAGAAGCGTTTCCGTGCTCTTGAGGGCACCGACTCTGAGGAACTTCGAGTTGCCAGGGAGGTAGGTTGACGACAAGGACGACGACCGTGAGGGGGCTGTGCAACGACTGAAGCGGCGGCACTCAGGTCCTCTACATCTGCCTTGATCGTGGTTTGAGGCTGCTTCATCCCCTGTTGCCTTTCGTCACTGAGGAGCTTTACCAGCGAATCCCTGACAGTGTCACCAAGGCCGAGTCCATCGTTGTTGCCGAGTAAGCAGACTCAAGCCTTTTTATTTCCCCTATGGTTGGCCTCAGTTACCCTCAACCGGTGATGTCCTGGAGGAACCTCGATGTAGAGGAGGAGATGGCGATCCTTCAAACCACCACTTCCTCCTTGAGGTAGTAGCCCTTCGATGGTTTTTATAAATAATGGCTGCCTGCTCAGGTCCCAAGCAGCCTCCCTCGGCCTGCCCCCGAAGGCCAGGCCGCATGCCTACATCCGTGCTGTGGACCCCGAGGCTCGTCGGGTGCTGCCCAAGATAGCCGATCACGTGGCCACTATGGCTAAACTGTCGTCGTTAAAGGTCATCGAGGATGCCAGCGAGGTTCCAGCAGGGTGAGTGGAATAGCTGTTGTCATCGGTCCGGCATTCCAATCGTGCAGAACAATCGCCAATGTGGTGTCGGAGCACGTGACCACCTTCATGGAGGTAGCCGGCTTAGTCGACCTCAGCGCCGAACTTAAGAAGATCGAGAAGAAGATGGGCATCACACAGCACAACTTGCAGACTTATGTCTCCAAGAGAGAGGTGATGTCATTATCACTACTGCTACAGTACAGGGGTTGTGGTAGGTACCGGACTATGAGGAGAAGGTGCCTCCACAAGTAAGGCACGCCAACGCTGCCAAGGAGGAGTCCTATAGGGCAGAGCTTGCCGAGCAAGAGAAGGTTATTGCTCAGATCAAGGCAGCTATGGAGAGCACTGCATAGATGCCGAAGCAACTGACGTTGATGCTGTTGTTACTGTAAAGTGCTGATCGTTTACCGTTTCCTTTGTGTACTCATCATCATCCTCCTCTTCCCCGCCGTTCAATAACGGTAGAGGAACTGTTCCTATTGTTGTATTCATTAAAGAGGTGACCGTGGTTTGTATTATCTTGAGCAGTAGCACTAACCATACGCCTTCGCACGATAAAGGATAAACGATCGAGTTCAGTGGTCAATCTGGCGGAGCTATCCCTCCTTCCCTCGCAGTTACTATTGTTTCTGCTGTGCCCCTTGGTGAAATCGTAGCTAGATCCTCGGGGTATTCTATCTGCAATACGTGCCAATACGTGTGGGATGTAGGATTGGTTTTATAGTCATGGCTCCCATCGACTACAGCCGTTGGGATAACATCGACTCGGAGTCTGAAGGAGAGGTTGTGGCGGAGTCGACAAGGGTACTAGTGGGAGAAGGTGGCCGTGCTATGGTGTGGGGATAGATCCAGTCGAGGGCTCGCCCTAAGGAGACTGTTATAAAGCAACCTCCACGGCCAACTAAGCTTGAAGTTGAACCAATGACCGTTGAGAAAGCGCCGCCTGTGAAAGCTTCTGCGGTAGTTGCTAAGGGAGAGACAGAGTGAGCTGCTCCACGGGGGTAGTGTGGTCTACTGGTGCTCCTGTAGAACGCTGGAGCGCCTAATAGCCGACCTTCTGCGAGAGGGAAGGGAGGCTGGTATGAGAAGGAGGGGAGAGAATATAGATGATAATGCTAATTGGACTCAATGGACTCTCGAGTCTGCTGTGGAGGCGGCTCACGATCTCCGACTGGTGAGGTTCCCTCCACCAACGCCTCCAATTAGGTCTAGGTAAGAGTACTTGCTCGGGTACTAGAAATGAAATTCTGGCATTAGTTTCGATCCTAAAGAGCGCACATCGACGAGCTCTGGTCTTCCGCTGTTCGACTACGTTTTGGAGTATGACTTTGACCGACTGGGAAGGGGTAGGAAAACGGCGAAGGGCCGGCAGAGCTGTTGGTGGCTGTAGGGAGGCGGCTAGAGGATATACCGGAGATACAATTGTTGCCTCGATCACCGGAGAGAGAGGCGGCTTTTGCACCCGAAAGAGTGGTACATAAGTGCAGGAAGCAGCATAGAGTGTGTGGGAGGAAGAAGGAGCCAAAGCAGGCTGACGAAGTGAAGACGCCAGCGGAACGTGAAGAAGCTGTGGAGGAGTCTAGCGAGGTGGAGGCCAAGGAGGATAAGGAGACGCTGACGGAGGAACCTTTGAAGGTTGAGGTTGAGGGACGAGTGACTTTTGATGACATAAAGTGAAATCTATCACAAGTGAGTACGATGTGACTATGGTTGTTAGGGATAAAGACTTCTCCCCGTCTGGTTTGGTCACGGAGGCAGAAAGCGTTTTGAAGCAGTATGAAAACGAGCAGCAGGTAGGATGATCAACCTCCGATGATGAGGTGTTATGGTTCTTCAGCTGGAGGAGCTGTACTATATGCTAAAGGCCGAGAAGGGTCTTCAGCACCCTATGACTTTAGCGAGCTTCTTCAAACTCTTTGATGTTTGGATTGGCCTTTACAGGTTGGTCTGACCTCTGCTGGTCGGTGGGTATGTAGGAGGTAGGTTGAGGAAGTGCCAACAGGAGCTGGAGGAAGTCTTACCAGTCTGCCGGAAGCTCGGGGATCCTTTCAAGCTCAAAGCTGTCCAGGTACCCTGGCTATGCTAGATGGTCCTGAGGGGCAGCTTCTCATCAGGCAACGGCCTTTACTAAATGGAAGCAAGGGAAGCTGAAGGAGGCACTGGTGCTATTCCAGGAGATGGAGCAAATAGTCGGCAAGTCGGCCGCACTGTGCGAGAACATCGGCCACACCTACAAGTGAACACTGGGCTGGCAAAATGAGACTTATTCCCGTTTCAGTTCCCTTGGGGAATTGGCCAAGGCCGAGCAGTACTTCAAGGAGTCATTAGCTCTGATAGAGAAGCAGGCGGGTGATGGGCACGATACTGATGGCAACGAGAGGTAGTACGGTAGTTGTGGCTCGCAAGGTTGTTTCGGTAATGGACTTAGCAATCTGGGCGGAGTGTTGCTGGGGCTTGGTATAGTGCTGGAGCGCCGAGGTCGAGTGAAGGAGGCTTTGCAGTTCTGCAAAAAGGCGCATAGGTTTTACACGGTGCGCCGGCCGGAGCCTAACTGCCTGATTCATTGCCCCTCAGGACAAGTTCAACGTAGTAGGGGGCTCCTCGCTTGTCGCGAAGGCCGGCATGAGCGTGGCTAAGTGCTACGAAAAGCTGGATAACCTAGCTAAGGCACAGAAGTATGCAGAGGAAGCTATAGCGATATTTGAGGTAAGGCGTGCTGCTGGCACGTTGATGGGAAATTCGGTCAGCGAACTTGCGGGGAGGAGTCGCCTTTGGTGGCCAGTGCATGCCATACGTTGGGCAGGATAATGTGGGCTAAGGGAAAGAGAATGGCCGCTAGGGAGAATTTGGAGAGAGCGTAAGGGAGGAGACATGGAGAGAGGAGGCTGGAGGCAGTTACTACCTGGAGGCAATTAAGGACGCTGTGGACATTCGGTGCTTGATGGAGATCCACAACGAACTGATAGAAACTCACACTGGAGGTGGGGCCACAGTAGTGTGGAGGGTGGCGGAGCGGGCATGCAGGTATTGAAAGGGTGAATAGGATGGACTTTAGAAAGTACACTCGTATAGTCGAGGCAGCCACGGATAACATTCAGCAGAATCTGCCACAGGACGGCAATGCTGCTGTGTACTACAAGTTGGCGGCGGAAATGTAAGCTACGGCGGTGGTGGCGGCATGTAGAGGGGCGGAGGAAGGTACCTGTGGGGCGGCCTGTACGGAGAATGTGTAAGGATGGTCGAAATGGCCATACCACTGTTTAGGGCGGAGAAGTCGATGGATTGCTCTTGCTTTGTGGAGGTAGTAATCTTGATACGCGATGAGTGTGGTCAGTGAGTCACTGATTTTTGTAGACCTGTGAGAGGCTGAGGGCATATGCTGTCGGTAATGTAGCTATTGGGTGTGAGGTGGACGAGTTCGGTCTGGCACAGGGTACGGGTGATAAGACCAAGCCCACGGAAGTAGGCAATTTGCCGTACGGGTTTTCTGAGAGATTGTTGTTATAGGAGACGGAGACCGAGAAGCTGGAGGATTCTCAGGGCTGTACTGTTGGTGAAGAAATTGTGATGGAGGAACCAGTGACGCATGAACGATTGCCCTCCAGTCGAGGAAGTGAGGAGTTCTTCGACTGTGAGGAGGACGATATATAAATACACGCAGAGTGTTGTGCTCTTAATTCGATTATCGATAGCATGAGAGCCTTGTGTCGTGGGAACAGAGGCGATGTTGAGTGGCAGACTTTTTGCTGCTTCGGAGGGATGGCCAGCCCGTCCTCGGCGCCCCGACATGGGGGGAAATCTGTGGAACAGATATATAAGAAGATGACGCAAATAGAGCACATTCTTGCTAGGTAAGATGGTAGTAGTTGGGCTGCTAGCACCGATGGTCGCACTGTAGACCCGATACCTACGTTGGCAGCTTGGAACACCAGACGGAGAGAATGTGGGTGTGGGACTCTGAGGCCGGCAATATAGTTCAGAAACAGATCACTGTGAGGGGAAGGGACGGGTGGCTTTGTGCTGGAGGGGTGCGGTTAGTTCTGTCCTGGACTATACAAGATATTCGATGAGATTCTGGTCAATGCAGCGGACAACCTTCAGAGAGACCCGAAGCATATGAACACCATTAAGGTAGTCTAACTCACTCAAGAAGGCGTCACTGCCTGAGCTCAGGTTGACATCGATGCTGAGAACGGCTTTATCAAAGTATATAACAACGGCAAGGGCCTGCCCGTTCAGGTAGGAGCAGCGATTCGCCTTTGTGTGGCTGAGTGGTATCGTCTTTGTCTGTGATTGTTAGATTCACAAAGAGCATCGCGTGTATGTCCCAGAGCTTGTGTTCGGTCATTTATTGACAAGTGATAATTATGATGATAATGAAAAGAAGGTGGGCTAATAGCTGAACGCATTTGAGTGATCGAGTCTCGACACTGAATCTCGAAGTTAGAGACTAAAAGTTTAATAGCGCAAACGATTCGACCGTACTTAATTTGTGGTGACCTTTTATCTCCAACGATGCATTTCTATGTCTATTTCCGTACAGTGATTGTAGTACTATTAAGTACCTACTTGAAGTACTTTCTTGAAGTGGTCACGGTACCGTATTGGTCCCCGGGTGGGTAGTTAATGTTTATGGATATTGCTGTTGATGCAAAGGGTAATGATCAGTGGTCCTTCAACAGGTCACTGGTGGCCGAAATGGTTATGGTGCAAAGCTGACGAATATATTCTCGAAGAAGTTTGTCGTGACGACTGCTGACCATGTCCGTAAAAAGCTGTACAAGCAGCAGTTTGAGAAGTCGATGCAAAAGAAGAAGGATCCTGTCATTACCGATCATGACAAGGAGGATTTTACCTGCGTGCAGTTCTGGCCGGATCTTGAGAAGTAGCCAACCTGCTTTCTTCATCGGACCTCTCCTACGTCGTTTTTTTCAGGTTCGGCATGACCCATTTGGATGCCGACATTGTAGGGCTCGATGCTTGGTTCCGGTGTATCCCACTGCTGCTGTTAGGTGTCGTTGATGTCGAAGCGTGTTATCGATGTTGCCGGGACTTCCGCTTCTAAGAAATGCAAGGTTTATCTTAATGGTAGCTCCTTTTAGTGCTGCCTTATAATACGGTCTCATTGTGGCCAGGGAAACGTGTTCCTATCTCAAGTTTCAAGGACTATGCTGAGCTGTATCTTACCGGGGAGTGGGCGGAGGCTCCTAAGATCTATGAGAAGGTACTTCAAGCGATCTAGCAGGGCGCTTGGATACGCCCAGCCAGGTGTCTGACCGGTGGGAGGTTCTGGTGACGCTAAGCGACCCGGCCGGGGGCGGTGGGCAGTTCCAGCAAGTGTCCTTTGCCAATTCGATTAATACTGTTAAGGGTGGTACCCATGTCAACCATGTCGCTGAACAAATTGTAAATGCTGTATTGAAGAAGGCTCAGACGAAGAATAAAGGTGGGAGAGGGAGGTGCTGAAGGGGTGGTGCTTGCAAGTCGACTGGTGTTGGGATATACACAGGTGCTATCCTCGATAAGTCGGGGGGATTGGGGATGTTTCGGTAGAGTTTTACACTTCCCAAAATGAACGAATGTATTCTTCATGCCGATTTTGGTTCAACTTATTAGGAAGGTTGATAGATATCCCCATGCTTGGTTTGGCAGGTGGGATGGAATTGAAGCCTTTCCAAGTTAAGAATCACATGTGGCTGTTTGTAAACGCTTTAATAGAGAATCCGACTTTCGATTCTCAAACCAAGGAGACGCTCACCCTCAAGGTAGTTTTCATGTCGTGTTGTTGGTATTAATATTTCTCTGAAGGTGGCGAAGTTTGGGTCGAAGTGCGCATTGAGTGATGCGACGATGAAGAAGGTGCTCAATTCTGGTATAGTCGATCAGGTGGGCGGCGGGTGGGGCTGGCTAGTGGTATGTGTGGGGTAGGTTGTTAACTGGGCCAAGTTCAAGCAGACTGCGACTTTGCAGAGCAAGATGAAAGTGAGTAGTAGTGCTTTTAAGTAGAAGAGAGTGCTGCGTGTGGTAGGGCGGCACTGGAGGCCATACGAGGATCTTGGGAATACCTAAGCTGGAGGATGCCAACGATGCTGGTAGGGAGGGATAAGACCGGCATGCCTACTTTGGAATGGTCGTTTTAGGTGGCCGGCATTCGGATAGATGCACGCTTATTCTTACAGAGGGAGATTCAGCCAAGGCACTTGCCGTGGCTGGGCTTGGTGTTATCGGCCGTGATAAGTACGGAGACTGGGGCGTCCTTTGTGTGGTTTCTAAGGTGTGGGCAGGTACGGTGTGTTTCCGTTGAGGGGTAAGGTTCTGAATGTGCGAGAGGCATCTTATAAGCAGACGGTTGATAATAAGGAAATCCAGGCGATCCTCAAGATTATCGGTTTGGAGCCGAGGAAAGCGTGCGTGCTCACCGGCTCCAGTTGGCCGTATGCCAGTTGATGCAGATACGATGGCGTCAGGGGCCTCCGCTATGGGTCAATTATGGTCATGACAGATCAGGATCTGGATGGGTCGCATATCAAAGGGCTCCTAATCAATCTAGTGTAAGTGAGGGGTGGTGACACGATGGTGACGCGTCCTTGCTACGTCACCACCGCGCGCGATATCTACCTGTTCTGAGGTGGATGTCAGGCACCACTGGTGGCCAGGTCTGTTGCAGACCAGGGGGTTCATGAGGGAATTCGTCACACCAATTGTAAAGTGTGTTAAAGGCCGACGGGAGCTTAGTTTTTTTACACTAACCGAATACGAAGAATGGAAGAGGAATAACAACGAAGGGAAAGGTAGCTGCGAGTCCAGCGGGCGTTGCTGAGGTTGATTGATTAGGTTGGAAAATAAAATACTACAAAGGTCTGGGTACCAGTACTAGTAAGGAGGCTAAGGAGTACTTCTCTCAAATAGCCAAGTAGGGTAGCCTGCCGCTGCTGCTGGGTTGGAGGGGTGTGCTGCAGGCACAGTCTGTCGTTTGAGTACAGGGATGGTGATGATGGGGAGGCTATCGATATGGCGTTTAATAAGAAGAGGGCTGATGATAGGAAAGAGTGGATTAATGGGTATGGTGCTAGCTGCGAGCTTGGTTGTGACTGAGGTGTATAGATATGTTGATGGAGACTGTGTGGACCACTCTAAGGATTCCCTGAGGTAAGCGTGGATGGTATAGGATGGATTAGTCTATTCGGGGCAGTGGAGAGTCTGGTGCATATGTGTGATCATTGGTACTGTGAGGTAGTTCACGGCCACTACTAGGGGCGCTACTTGCATCTGACCTTATGAGGATAGAACTGAAGTTGTATAAAGCTAAGTAGGGAAAGCTAGATCGTGAGAAATCGGTTGGAATACAAAAAAAGAGATTATTATTGGAACAAGCATCGGTGACGACAAACTTGATCGAACCCGAAAGCGAACTCACTGGGTTGTACAACCATAACACGTGTTCCACTCCGCTGGCTGCAAGACCATCGGGGACCATGCAGTTGCCCGCATCTTACCATAGCAAGCCTGCACTGTCTCAGATATCTCGACTTTATCAACAAGGAGCTGGTTCAGTTTTCGAAGTATGATGTTATGAGAAGCATTCCTAGCATGGTCGATGGATTCAAACCCTCCCAAGTACAAAGTCTCCCCTCGAGTCGAGGTATTATACTTCCTCTATCAGCGTAAAGTGCTGTTCTGCGCGCTGAAGAGGAACCTCAAATCTGATACCAAAGTGGCCCAGTTCGTTGGCTATGTCTCAGAGCATGTGAGCCATCTTGTCGCCTCTTCACTCTGCTCTATCGCCAACCTCTGTTCAGTCTGCTTATCATCACGGAGAACAGAGTTTGGAGTCCTGTATTGTCGGCATGGCCCAAGACTTCATAGGTAAGCATCACGGCAGTCACTTACGAGCAGCGATACTTAGCTTCGAACAATCTCAATTTGCTCGTGCCATCGGGTCAGTTCGGTACCAGGCTACAGGGTGGCAAGGATGCAGCCAGCGGACGGTGAGCTAGTGGGGCTTTCGGCAGGGCAGGGTGGGTCAGATATATCTATACGAGGATGTGTAAATACACTCGCAACATCTTCCATCCTGATGATGATGATGTCTTGGAGTACCTTAACGAGGTGGGCTCTCCAACGAACGTCGGCATCTGCAATTTGTGGCCTTCAGGAAGGGCAAAATATCGAGCCCAAGTGGTACTGCCCGATTATCCCTATGGTGCTGGTTAACGGTGCGGAGGGTATCGGGACAGGGTGGTCAACTAATGTGCTGAGCTATGACCCTAGGGAGATAATAGACCTCCTTCGAGCCCTCATAAGAGGTGGTCCCGCTACTAGTGTGGAGTGACTTTGTCACTGCTGTGTAGGCGTCGATCTGCATGACATTCATCCGTGGTATCGTGGCTTCACGGGCACTGTGGAGCGCAACGATAAGGGCGGGTATGACTTTATTGGGAAGGTTAAGATGGCCAGTGACGACAGAACGATTGATATAACCGAGCTGCCGGTGAAGACCTGGACGCAGAACTACAAGGAGTTCCTGCAGGTGATTAGCCTGCTTGAAGTGACTATATATTGGGAATGATGTCAGGAGATGATGCAAGCTGGTCAAGAGGCGATAACTCAGGAGAAGAAGGCGAAGGCGAAGGCTAAGAAGAGGGCGGCGGCTGCTGCAGCAGCAGCTAGTAGCGATGCCGGCAGCGAGCCAAGTACTCCACTGCCACCTGGGTCTGAAAAGGAGAAGGAAAAGAAGAAGGGACCTTTGGTGAAGCTAGGCGACCTTAAAGAGTGGGTTCAGTGACTCAGAGTGGAGAGGCTATTCTTGGTTATGGTTAGGTACCACACAGAGCACAGTGTTCACTTCAAGGCGACTTTGCAGAATGAGGCGGCTAAGAGCGTTGTCGATTCCCTGGGGCTCGAGAAGGCCTTCAAATTGCGATCGGCTTTCTCTACTACAAACATGGTGCGCCTTGTGCGAGCCTATCCCGCCCAGTATCGCCTGGTGGTCAGGTCCTGTTTGACCGTGACGGCAAGATACGCCGATATGACACTGTACTGGACATCATCAAGGACTTTGCAGACTTGAGGCTCGATATCTACGCCAAAAGGAAGGAGAGCCTCATCGCCAAACTGACGAAGGAAATACTTGTAGGCCAGCCGATAATGGAGGCAGGGGGATGGTCGGCACAGATACTCTCCAATAAAGCCCGCTTTGTGACGATGGTCGTGAACGGCGAGATTGTGTTCCAGAAGAAAAAGATAGCGCAGTTGATGGAAGAGCTGAAGCGGAAGAACTTCATGACCATGATGGAGATAGATGCTCAGACGAGGGCAGCTAAGACCGGTTCACTCAAAGGGAAGGCGGGCTCGTCGGCAGCAGGTGGGAGAGGTGGGGAGGATGACGGATCGGACGGCTCTGGTAGGCGATGAAGTGAAATCGGAGGGAGAGTCGAGTGACGAGGAAGCCGATGATGAAGCAAAGGTGAGCGGAGTCTGGTAGGGGATGATATCCTACAACCACCGCAGGCTGAGAAGCAACAGAAGAGGTCCGGATACGACTACTTGTTGGCGATGTCCATGTGGAGCCTTACACTGGAGAGAGTGGAGGCCATGGAGAGGCTACTGCGAGATAAGGAGGCCGAGCTCAAGGTAGCTGAATACCGCTGTGAGAGCTATCAGCTGGTGCACAGATACTCCGGGGGCGTTCAATTGAGGAGATGTGGGACAGGGATTTGGTGCAGCTGTTGGCGGCTTTGGATGAAGATGACGAGCGGCGCGCTAGAGAGATCCAGGCGGAGGCTCGGTATAGGAAGAACAAACCGAGAATGGGGAAAGTGGCATCGAAGGGCAAGAAGGCTGCGAGCCCATCAAGTGAGGATTAGAAGGCTTCCTTGGTTACTAATGAAATGAGTACATCTGGCCACGTATGAAGAAAGGATCTCAGGGAACTCGATGGGCCACACAGTAGCCAATGTGGTCCAGAGCAGCTTTTGCAGTCTCCAGCTTTGCAGAGAGTATTCTCTACTGTGGGGAATTCTATGCTGGGCTGAAGAAGGTCGAGACTGATTCAGGAATCAGCGGTTTCAGGTAGCGAGAATGACTATGGCAGCGAAGATGAGGACGAGATCATGAGCGATGCAAGTGATGTCAAGCCGTCTAAGAAGAAGGGCGCCAAGAAGGTCGCAGCTGGGAAGCCGGAGGATTTGATAGAATCTTTGCTGAATAAGTAGGAGTGCTGTCTGGCAGTGGGCCGGCGAATTCGGAGCTGTAAAGGTACAAGGCGGAAGGTGAGTTGTGTACAGTTGATAGAGCAACGTTGGAAGTGAAGCCGATGGAGGCTGATGCTTGGAGGAAGGTTAAAAAGGAGGAGGGCGACAAGACCAGGTCGAAGGCGTCCTATCGTGAAGGTTAGAAGTGAAAGAACTCCTGATGGTTGGATAGGTCAGTGTCTTTAGCCACTTCAACGGCCAACCCATCTCCGTCGGGAAGCCCATCAGCGTCATCAGGGGATGATATTATGAAGAAAGCCGAGATAGGTAAGGGGACGAGTTTTATCGGCACAGGCTGGACTTACTTCAGCTCACAAACAGTCGTCGAGCATCTTGGAGAAGTTGAGGATGAAGAAGGAAGGGAAGACAACAACTTCGCAGGTTACCAAATCTTCTAGCTCATCAAGTGAGGAATCTTCGGGTTACGCGTGCATCTCATGCTGATCGTTCAGGCGGGAACCAACCGACTATAAGCTCGTTCTTCAAGCCTAAGGCCGAGGCCAAGACTGACACGACAGAGTCGAACTGGCTCGACAGCCTCGTCGCCGCCGGGAAGAGCAACTCCGCCTTGGACACTGATTCTGATGAGGTCAGCAGCGCAGTTTCATTTTTAACGACATGCTCAGCGTAGTCTCGGCCAGCTACCAAGCCTCCTACACCGAAGAGCAAAGCCAAGGCGAAAGCTAAGGCGAAGAGGAAAAGTCCAGCGAAGGGACGGAAAGCAGCCAAAGCAACGTCGAGCAGCGAAGTTAGCTTCGCAAGCTCCGCCGAGGAAATCAGCAGCGAGGAAGCCCCAGACTCACCCGCCCCAAGAAGCCGGAGGTAGCTTCTGGACATTCAGCCTGGTTGATCCGACGTGTCTCAGACCGGCTCGGGCAGCAGCGGCGCGAGCAGCCAGTAGGAAGCTAATCGCTTCCAGTGACTCCTCCGACTACGGTGGCGAGTCGGACTCGGAATCAGCCTCTGACCAGGAAAGTCCTCTCAGCGATTTCAGTAGGCCTCGGCTTTTCAATAGAACATATATTCTAAACTAGGTGACGTCTCCGATGCACGCCCTCGGAAGAAGACCATCAAGCGCAAGGTCTCGTCGCCAACTCCGGCGAAATCAACAAAGAAGTCACCTGCTGGCGGGGGGCGTAAGAGGCGCAAAGTGGTAGGAGATTCCATCCGTAGGCCGGTGAGAAGATCTGAAGCAGGTCCAGCTTGATAGCGATGACGAGAGCGCTGATGACTCCGACGATAGTGACTATGCATAATTCATTCCCAATATTAACGGGTTTCTCAATTCGTGCTTCTGATGCCTCCGTTGCTTCTGTTGTGTTTGGCGGCTTCCTACCCAGGGACAACTTTCCTGACAGCATTACCGTGTGATGCCCGATCGTGTCGGCTAATGCTACATCAACTCATACGGTATGCACTAGAAGAAATTGCCTACTCAGGGCCACCGGGCTCGAAGTAGTGTACAGCGGAAAGATGGTTCTGATGGAGTGGGCGGCTTAGGTTCAGCGATATCGTTAACAATTTGAATAACAGAAGGGCAGAGGGAGCAGATTGTCCACAGCTTCTGGAGGCACTCAAACATAACCTCATTCATCCTGAGGAACTGCAGCTTCCATGTAAGCGCAGTCTCCACTAGCCCCGGCGAAATGCTGCTGATCAGGCTTCATAGCTGAAGGAACGGGCGAGGAGGAGGACCCAGTGATAGACGTTCTAGAGGAGTAAGCCATTCGCCGTCCTGCGCCGCTGGTCTTCACTGACTTCAGTTATCGTAACAATCTCCTGGGTATAGCTCTCCATCCGGACATCTGCGAGCATGTGGTCCATAAGAGTATTATCTATCTGGTATCGAACGCAAGATACCAAGGCCTTTGGGGCTACCAGCTCTGCCCTCTGCTTAATATCGACCATAAACAACTGCATCATCTCACCTCTAAATTGGTAGGTTGCCTAGAAGCGGGGAAAGAGTGGAAGTGGAGGTCAGATACAGGAGAAAATCATCGTAAGATTCAACCTTATGATTCCCAAGGTCATAAGGCGGCAGCACAAGGGATCGGTGTCCCCGATCAGCTGCGTACTTTTCCTAAGTAATACCACCGCCGAGATGCGGCTCGGATGAGGTGCTTTGGTCAGACCAATTTTATGATCTTCAACGGATGGATCCTCTATTGGCATCATCTATCCTATCCGAGCACATTGAGCCCATCAGCGACCGTGTAGTTCAACTACTTAGAGACTCTCCGCATCAACTGCTATTGGAAGTAGACGTCCGTAATGTGGTCCATAGCATGTAGGTGGCGTTGCTTGCCGCCCAAGGTGGCAGAGGGCAGTCGTCAGGTTCAAAGGGAATCTTAAACGAGGGCAGACGCAGTTCCGACGATGTCGAGATAAGCTGGAACGGGAAAAGAAGATCGAGGTTGTTAAAGTGTGGAGCGCGGAACTGAAAGTGTAGGCATTCACCATAGCTGGAGTGCTGCCTTTGACGGAAATGTCAGGTTCCGGAAGGCTATGTGCATATATGGAACTCACGTTGATACCAACGATATCTCCCTCACACCGCAGTTTGCCGACTTGGATGCACAAGAGGAAGAGGATGCCATCTCGTCCACCCCGCGAAGAGGTAACGCCCAGATTCGAATCGCTCGGGGAGCTCCACCTTCAGAGAGTGTGCCTACATCCCTGCGAGGGCTCGACTCACCAAAGACTCCCGAAGGAGATGACGACTACGCGAGCAGTGAAGGCATGAAGTCGCCAAGGAAGAAGAACAACTGGGTAGGTTTGCAGGCTTGCTGTCCTTCACTCTGGCTCCAGGTTGGTGTCGGCACATTCTTTCGTGGGCACGTTTCCCCAGATATCATCGCAGATCTCATCCGTGCTTCGGGGCCGAAGGGCTTCACTAACGCTGAGATGTAAGTGATAAGGTCTCTGGAGTCTACCCGCGATATGTAAAACGGCGGCGAGATAGTTCACATTTCATATTGCGAATTTTCCGTATCTCCAAAGCGCCTTTCGCGGGTGGTCCGATGGAAGATGTGTGTCAGATCCAAGAGGCTGCCTGTTGACAAGAAATTCACAGAGAGAGCTCTTGATTGGACTCTTAAGGAGTATCCAGAGATCCGCAAGGAGAAGGATAGCAGAGGGAAGGTTTCCTTTTGGGTGTAAGGCGTAATTCCACTGTCCTCGTCTGCAAGGTCCTCTTCTACAGGTACCGCTTCGCCCAACCAGAGGACGAGAAGCCCCGTGCTATGCTGGAGGACCAGCTAGCGCCGATTCTTGGAGATGATGACGAGATTCCCCAGGTTCTTAATCTCGAAGGTAAACGCTGATCTGCTGCTTTGATTTCCGATGTTCTGGCAGGCCTTTCCGCGCTTGGCAGGGAACGCGCGGCCCGTACATTACGATTAGTGAAAGAACACGGTGTCTTGTCGGTAGTGGATCTTGGGAGAGCAATCGATGCCGAGGAGGTAAGGCTATAGGGGACCTGCTCATCGCTGTATTACTTCGTAGGGACGTGGTATGAAAATCGATAGGAAGACTCTCACTAAGATCGCCGATAAGGTGGCAGAATACGAGCCGAGGATAAAGAAAACTTCAACCATGTACCACCTAGACGGTGGCCACGGTTTCAGTGGGCGCGAGTCAGGTATCGCTCCCAGGAGGTCTCAGTGGTATACTGGGGCGAGGCGTGCAGTGAAGAGGAGGCGCAACAGAGGGTGACGGCAGCATTACAGTTAAAGCATACTGAGTTGACCAGCAGCAATGCAGTGAAAAAGAGGAAGAGGGACTCCTTAGCTTCGGAGCTAATTGTGAGGAGCCTCGGCTCGCTGACTTTGGAGCCTTATTCTTGCAGTCGGAGAATGGTGACAGTGCAGCTGCAGCTGCTGCAGCGCTGGCGATGCTTGGAGGTGAAACCAGCAGCCCAGAGTTTTCACAGGAGAGTAAGGCGATAAGCCGGAGAAAGGCTGTTATTGGCGGTTTCGTAGATGCACTGGTGCCCCAATCGTTGTTCCCCATAGCGACCAGTAGTGTGGATGTGGCTCATACTGGCCCTCGAAGGAGAACCGTTAATGACCTCAATGCTGCTGCAGTGTAGTTCAGAGAAGATAGTGCCGTTCAGAAGGCCCCCTGTACAGGTATCGACCGCCCACTATAGGCAAGACAGCAAGTCGCTGCGGAGGTACCTTCAGCCAGAACGTTTGCGTTCATTATGGCTATGTAGGCGCTATTATGCTCCGGTGCAAGTAAGCGATAGTGCCACTTCTACTCGCCTCTACCTCACATTCACGTGAATCTTTCCGATTAGTATTCTTCCGCTGCAGATACCTCCATCAATTCCTGTTGAGAAATCTCACGAGCAAATGGTTCAACGCAGAAGAGCTAACAATGTCACTCGACGTCCAGCTGTTCTTGCAGGTGTGTCCTCATTAAAGCCTAGAGGGATATCTATGTCGGCTCAGATAGTCGGTTGTGGCATACCCCACCCGTACCTTGACGAGTACCTGGTGTCGGGCTCCCGGTCCAACCTCAAGGTCGGCGACTTGCCTCAGGATGTGAAGGACCATCTCACAAATCCGTTTACATTAAGCGATGCTCGCAACAGACGAGCTAAGAGCTTCGCTCAGATCAAGTAAGAGCAGCCAGAGAAATTGGGGTCTTCCATGACTGGTTCCTGTGCAGACAGCTCTTGTCCCTCCTCGCTCGCCTGAGCCTAGTGAAGCTCGGGAAAGCATCTGAGGTTGACCCAGACCACCACCCGGGAGAGGACGGCATTGTGTAGGCAATAAATGGTCTATAGGGGCGAATCGACTGTGCAGATACACCGCCTGCGATAAGGTCATTCTCAAACCCTTCCTGCCGGCAGCAGATGCGCCGGAATCGCTGCTACAGGAGATCAGCGACTCAGAGCAGGTAAGACTGTAGACCTGCGGACGGGCGGAATTCGGCGACAGGATCCTGATGGTGAGGAGTATGTCTTCTTCGATCCAAACGAGACGCCCCCATCCTCACCGGGATCTGAAAACAGGGACACGATGGACGCCTGTAATGATGACGCATTCCTGTGATACCAGGGGAGCGCGTTTATGATTGTAGGCGAGGATTATTGGAGCACACTGCAGCGTAACTCCCTACGTTGGCGTAGGAAGGTTATGAATGCTGTGGAGAAGGTGAATGAGCAGCAGGGCATTGAGAAGAAGCCGAGAGCCAAACACTCATCCGAGGTATTCTCGAAGGGACGAGGCCAGCTGGTAAGCGCCGCAGTGTGGTGGTGAACTCAAGTGTGCCTTTTAGCCGCTCGATTGCGATGTCTCCGAGCTCTTTTTCCGCAAGAATTGGACTGGTACCTTGTACGTATCGGCCACTCAAAGGAATGCCCTGGAGCAGCTGCTGAAGCAGCTATCCGAGGAACCCATCGACGAGTCGTATCTGGTCAATGGAGTGCGTGTGGTGGACGCCTCGAACCCGCTCGTCAAGGCAACTTGCCTCGAGCACAATATAGACCTCCACGTTGCTCTTAAGTACCTTCGACGCAGAGTCCTTCTTAGTGGAGAAAAAGGAGACACGTTCAAGCAGACTGTGGACTTCGTACCGGTACATGCTGTCCGCTACAAGTGCCACATATGTCATTTCCTTACCAGCCACAGGGTGGCTATCCTCAGCCACTACCGTGCCAGGCATGGTTATCAGGAGCTCCCTGATGATCCGACGCTTTACACGGCAAAGCACTTCATCCAAACGGTTCTGAATAGTGCTGGTGCGAGCTCCCGCCACAACTACAAGGAGCTCATCAACTCCCAAGCACTTCCAGATCAACCTCGCCCACATAAGCGCAGGAGACGGAACAGGTCTCAAGCTATGCAACAGCTGGATGAGCTCCCTGCTGATGAATCTTCAGCGGAGCCGAGCGGAGGAGGAGCCCCCGAGCCTCGAATGTCATCCTTCGAGGTTGCCCTTTTCAAGTTCTACTTGGCCACGGCCAAGCGCCTTGTGGACTATCGCGAACCTGCCATTGTGACCAGCGAGGTTCCAGAGCCACATCATAGGATCTGGAGCATCATTGCAGCTATCGTTGGTAAAACTCCACAGGAGTCCTACCATCTGGCACTCCGGTCAGCCCGCGGGAGGACTACTAATAAATCTGGTATGAGCCATGGCGTGTACAACTACCTTCCATTGGGATACGAGAGCTCTACTGCTCCAATCAATGTGGTCCCGTCTTACCTCAACTCCACCAACGACCTCCTCAGCGACTCTGTTCTGTCGGCTCTAACTCGAATGATTCTCCTTACACCGAACACCTCCTACAGCAGCCATGCCACGAGGCACTCCCTCTTCCGTATGGGATACAAAGAGGAGGACATCCGAGTTAGCTTCCAGCTCTGGCACGCTCGAGGCATGGTGGGAAGAGCTCGACGGGCTGACTTTGCTGGAAGGAAGTTCATGCTATCAAATGTGGCTCGCATGGCCGTATACGGCAAAGCAGCGGACGTAGGAGAATCGCCTAAAGTAGCCCGGTGCTTAACGTGTTCATTCAGATCTCCCTTCTGAGAGACGGACTGGCCTGTTTGGAGGGAGATGCCGACTCTGCTGGAGTTGTACACGCCGAGCCCAGCGGCAGTTGGATGCAGGTATCGAATTTTTAACAATTGCGACAAGATATCATTTTTGGTTGTAGGTGCTTGCAAACTGTGTCGCCCAAGGCCGAGTCACTCTGGACTGCATTTGGTTCCATGAAGGGAACAAGCCTTTTCCTGGCAGCCAAGGCGATGCGCCGATACCGAACGTAGAGGAAGAAGAGCATCAAAGTGACGCTGAAGATGATGAACTAATGGAAGATAATGAAGACAATGACGAGGGAGGTAGCGCCGTCACGGGTGGGTTTAGTGGCATTCGTATATTAGCAGGTGGCCAGCAGATCTTCGTTGGTATCAGAAAGCATTTGGAGCTCACGCAGAGACCTGGTGGACCAGATGCCAACATCTCAAAACCGCCTCAAGTCATGGAGGCTGTCTCATGGGAAATCAACGAGGATGAAGAGGACCGCGCGTCTGATGAAGGTAGCGGCAGTACGGGTTGCTGCTCCCCGTCTGAAGGCGTGCTCGTTAGGCGATCATGGAACCTCGGCTTCGGAGTTCCAACGTGTTATCATGGAAGTGGCTCAGCATGCTTCGGAATTCAATCCTGCCGGTTACGGTGTCGTAGCTAAGGGTGATGTTGTCATGAGCACTCCGGAGATGGCAGAGGAGCAGGTCACTCAGGAAAACTACAAGGTGAGGAGATGATGGTATCTCTGGAATGAGGGAGATGTTTCGGCAGGAGAAGGAATACGAGAGAGCCTCCGAGTGGTCACCAGCCTGGACGAAATTCATGAAGGAGGAGTATCCAACACTGGACGCGAAAAAGACTCTCGATGCTGCAAGCTGGCTGCTTCACAGGGTCGACGCTGATGTCAAAAGGACCGCCCCTCTATTGATCGAGCATTCGGAGGTAGCAGACAAGCGATTACGTTGTTTGTGCAGCGTATCACAGGTTGATCTTAAGGAGAAGTACGGCAAGGCAATGAAGCAAAAAAGGCGTCGTTGGCCTGATTTCGACAAGGTGGTTGAAATACTAGAGAAGCTCCGTCTCACTACCAGAATCGCATCAAACACCACTGACAATACTGGATGGATGATCTTGTCGGCGGAGCATGCTATGAAGTCTTCCTTCGGTCGTTATGGTCGCAAGGAAGAATATCATCCCAGTGCACCTGCCGAGGTATCTTTGCTGGCAGATATGATCAGCAAAGCTTCTCCTCTATTCAAGCGACTTTGGATGCCCGATGAAGCCTCGACTCGGACTGTTCAAGCAGCGTGCAATGTTCTCCAGGCGGCCAAGTTGGAAATCACTAAAAGTGCCAAGACCGGATTCCCAACGAGATTCCTTCCCGACGATTTTGTCCCGCTGTCGTCCTGGGTATGTGCTGGAAGCTCCACAGGACCCGGCTCTGTTAACTTTGGTGCTATTGCACAACTACTTCAGACAACCATGCTAAATCTAGAACAATCACCTGGCCTGAATTGTGTCATGATACAGGATCGCCTATCTGTGATCCCGTTATGTGAAATGCAAGTTATCCTAGAGATGCTGACCAACGGAGGCGCGGTGTATACAGCGTGCGAAGATCTGGCCCCTCCAATCGGAGCGTGTAACGAGGGGCGCTTGTTCAGCGGAGAGGATGAGGAATCTAACATTGATGACCCCGTCTATTATCTCAATTTGCCAACGTATTCTTAAACTTATCAAGCCTTACTTGCTTTGTTGTGTGCAATGTGGATTCTTGCGGAGTGCAGATGTCTTTGGGAATGTGATACTGACAATTATGCCGCCGTAGTGTAATCATCAATCGTGTTGCTATAATACAAGAGCAATACGTCGCACACGCAGCAACAAAGTCCAAGTTAGTGGTATCGAAGTACCCAGAAGGTACTACCTACCATGACATAGTACACAAGACATAACGAACCGAAACACTACCAAAATAAGAAGTCACTATGAATTCAGCCAAGGAGCATGGCTTGTTCGATAGTGGTGCCCGATGTTACTCAATGAGCAATATCCATCCTCTATAGCTTATAAGGTGGGGGCTCCAACAGGAACACAAAAGCAAACAGAGTATTAACCAGATTATTATAATCACCACGGTTATTGTCACTGGCAACCATGCAGTAGTGGCCTCCCGTGCACAGACGGTGAGCAAGTCTCGACCAACTATCGAACTTAATACTACGGTTCATCTTTATGCAGCGATTATTCGAATCCTGCGAGCCGACTCAGTGAGATGGGAGTGACCGAATCTTCTCTACTCATTGTCTCTACTTATTATACGATGTCGTATTTTCTACCTATCTCGATGTAGAGCTCAAACCAGTGTCCAGAAAACACAAGGCATGCCAACATTGCGGAAGGAGAACTAACTCGATCAAGTATGTTGGGTGGGGTCGGAGGGCAAAGTCCTATAATAAGTCATAACAGAGATACTCCGCAATCGCTTATCACCCAACTCTCAATGGGAATATCTTCCTCTGAGGTATGGTGCACTCAGCGCATTGGTGCAAAGAAGTGAGCAGGAAATATTACATTGTGTAGCAAGACCAGCGGAGAGTACAACCGCACAATCTAGAAAGATAGTTAGTAGAGAACAGTTAATGCAGTAGAAATAACTATTACGCAGACTTGGAAGCATGTTAGACTTCGGTTTACAGCGGTTCGTAACACCGTAGTCACCCTCCCGGCTTCGTCAGTTTGTCATTAGCCCACTTGTTGGTCACCGACTTAAGTGGCAGTTGCAATGCGGGGTCAAATTCAAACTCCTCAGTAGCTGTTATTGTCCCATAAGGTGGCGTCGTATACCGGGCAAGATGTTTAGAACACCCTCTCTCAAATCTCTCACCGAGGTTTGGTGCAATGCCGTCCCGCCTCTGCAAACGGTGAGTAACCGATGTCTTTAATCCGTAATTTCTACTGTGATAGCCAAGGATAGAAAACCTGACACCGAGTGTTACATCAAGAGCGATACTCTGGTTTCTGTTGCTGGCATCGACTAGGCACATATACGCAGCCTCGTTCACACTAGACCACGGTACACGGTCATGAAATCGCACTATCCCGTTATTGTTTATCGGCGTGCTGTGTGGATAAACCAGAATACCCAGACGCCCGACACGTATTTCAGCCATAAAAATGTCATTCACCAGCCACCAAGGGTTGTTTGCAACTGATAATAACATGGAGATGTCGGCAGACTTGCCTGGCATTGGAGGGATGTTCCGGAAATCAAGTAGCGGGTCACCCACCCGTAGAGGGGGAGGACCGAGGTCGAAGTCAAGAACTTTGACTTCCCATCTTGCAATACATGCTTCTATTACGTACGGCATTGATGCTATCAGAAAGATACTGAGTAAAGTGCATATTCCAATAAATACCATGATAAGGGACATCCACAGGCGGAAGAAATCAGGTTTCTCACAGTATTTCGCTTCAGGTTCTCGGTCGGGAAACGAACTGACCGATATTTCATCACACCAACGATCTCTCATGGTAGACCGTGCGACAAGAGGATTTGTAAAGCTCGAGGTGCAGCGTTCCGCTTGGATGGGCATGTATAAGACTCTTGTGAAGCCTAAATACTAAGCAAACAAACCGCACATCTTGCAGACAATCCCTACTAGGTCGGATGGTCTGTTCAGGTCACGTCACCCTCCGTGACCGCAGTCTTGGTCTATCTCGTTGCCAACCTACCGCGCTACTAGTTTCGTCGGCATGGGTTGTGTGAGGCTGAGAATAGAGGTTTGAGGGAAGCTCCAGCGTAACCTCACTGACCCTCGACCGACGGAAAGTGCGGACTATGACAATCTTGCCCCTGCCCGCACTATTATCCCAATTCGTCAGGATATATGGTGACTGGTTCTTTCTATGTGCGTTTGCACGCGTACTGAATCCTGCGGTCTACAGGCTTCAACCCCCCATTCCCGAAAATATATTATTCAGGTCCTTCCGGCCTGGTGAGTCCGCAGCTCCGCAAAACATGCACATGCCAAAAAGCTATCAGAAACTCTGATAGTTTTTCATTCCGATTCAGAATAAGAGTACAAGTCGCTATGAATTCAGCGAAGGAGCATGGCTTGTTCGGCAGTGGAGCCCGATGTTACCCAATGAGCAACATCCATCCTCTATAGCTTACGAGGTTGAGGCTCCAGCAGGGTGACGAAAAGGATTACTTAGGGTTGGTACTTTGAGGTAGCTGTTCAACTTGTCCACGAAACACATTCTTAAAATCACCACGGTGATTGCGACTGACAACCTAGCAGAAGTGGCAGGTCGTGCGCAGATGGTGAGCAAGTCTTGTTGGTACTATCATCCACATTGACGCGAATGCCACAACTCGGCTTAGTGAGATTAACTGATCAAGTCTTGGTGTCGTATTCTCTACTTATCTCGCTCATCGAGACTTGGTGTAGAGCTCAAACCAGTGTCCAGTAACAACACAAGGCATGCCAACATTGCGGAAGGAGAACTAACTCGATCAAGTATGTTGGGTGGGGTCGGAGGCCAAAGTCCTATAATAAGTCATAACAGAGATACTCCGCAATCGCTTATCACCCAACTCTCAATGGGAATATCTTCCTCTGAGGTATGGTGCACTCAGCGCATTGGTGCAAAGAAGTGAGCAGGAAATATTACATTGTGTAGCAAGACCAGCGGAGAGTACAACCGCACAATCTAGAAAGATAGTTAGTAGAGAACAGTTAATGCAGTAGAAATAACTATTACGCAGACTTGGAAGCATGTTAGACTTCGGTTTATAGCGGTTCGTAACACCGTAGTCACCCTCCCGGCTTCGTCAGTTTTTCACTCTTGCACCTGTTCGTCACCCAGCAAAGAAGCACTGGCAGTGGTGATTCGGGGTGAAATTCAAACTCCTCAATAGCTCTTATTCCCCCATAAGGTGGCGTTGAATACCGCGCCAGACTTTTTGAACACCCTCTCCCAAAGCCCTCACCGAGGTTTGGTGCAATCCCGTCCCGTCCCTGCAAACGGTGAGTAACCGATGTCTGTAATCTGTAATCTCTACTGTGATAGCCGAGGATAGAAAACCTGACACCGAGGTTCAAATCCAGAACGATGATCTGGTTTCTGTTGCTGGCATCGACTAGGCACACATACGCAGCCTCGTTCACACTAGACCACGGGACACGCTGATGAAATCGCACTGTCTCGTTATTGTACAGCGGTGTGCTGCTGTGTGGATATAGAACAAGACTACCCAGGGGCCCAACATATATTTCAGTCACAAAAAAATCATTCACCAGCCACCAAGGGTTGTTTCCAATTGACAATAATAAAGAGATGTCGGCAGACTTGCCTGATATCGAAGGGATGTTCCGGAAATCAAGTGGCGGGTCACCCACCCAGAGAGGGGGAGGACCGAGGTCAAAGTCAAGAACTTTGACTTCCCATCTTGCAATACATGCTTCTATTACGTACGGCATTGATGCTAGCAGAAAGATACTGAGTAGAGTGCATATTCCAATAAATACCATGATAAGGGACATCCACAGGCGGAAGAAATCAGGTTTCTCACAGTATTTCGCTTCAGGTTCTCGGTCGGGAAACGAACTGACCGATATTTCATCACACCAACGATCTCTCATGGTAGACCGTGCGACAAGAGGATTTGTAAAACTCGAGGTGCAGCGTTCCGCTTGGATGGGCATGTATAAGACTCTTGTGAAGCCTAAATACTAAGCAGACAAACCGCACATCTTGCAGACAATCCCTACTAGGTCGGATGGTCTGTTCAGGTCACGTCACCCTCCGTGACCGCAGTCTTGGTCTATCTCGTTGCCAATCTACCGCCCAACTAGTCTCGTCGGCATGGGTTGTGTGAGTCTGAGAATAGAGGTTTTAGGGAAGCTCCAGCGTAACCTCACTGACCCTCGACCGACGGAAAACGCGGACCTCAGGAGTCTTGGGAAATCCCCCCCCCAGTTGACAGGAGGGATGCGTACAGGAGCACTCGCTCTGTCACGGCGCTAGGAGTATGCTTGCAGGCTGTTAATTGAATCATCTTGATCCGTACAACACGGAGCAGCAGTGATGAATACCCCACCTTTCCTAACACAAATGGGGAGCCTCCTTGTCATCTTGGGCGTCAATCTGATGTTGTCAGCACCCGATGGCACCGGCCCGGCCGGCAAGGGCTACTGTTTTATCGGAAAAGTCATTGATTTGATTCAAGACTTCCCAAGGACTGGTGAATTCCGCTTATCGTTTGACAATGCTACTCACATGTCTGTCATGGTGAGCAGGCAAAGTCGTCGTAAGGGGCGCAAAGTTCTATTGTCGTCGGGAAACAATACCTTTTTCTACAACGGTACTTCTGGCATTATCAACGCTGAGGTTGAGGAGAAAGTATCTAAATATCCGTGGTACTTCTCACAGAAGAATTTCCGCTCAATGACATAAAATGAGACGGCGGATGAGGTTAAGTTGAAAGTTAGAAAACTACTGACGTTAGTTGCACCATGGTTCCTACCGAAGAAAACCAGGACTTTTGTGAGATGCTAGTACTGTGCCTGAGAGCTGGCATTCAAGGAAGAACTTCTCAGAGATTACTGTTACAGTAATACTGTATTTCCACCGTAGAGAAAAGATCTTTGGCTTCTCGGTCTTTCTAGGGCGACTTTTCTAGGCCGACCTGAATTGAGTTGTTGAGTAACTAACCGTGGTAAGATGGAAGTAGTATCTGTCCGGGAATGGGTTGCGGCCGCGTCCCAGTACGCGGCGTACCATCGCGAGCAAAGAGGAGTAGACGGGAGAGCTCCCTTACGAACATGTAGTCTAGTGTATCCCCGGTATTCAACTCATCATCTTTGATCAGGGATTAGCAGTTTAAGATAAGGGGACTTAAGTGGCATTTGATCCCAAGTTCGAAGAGCCCAAGAACAAAAATATCATTCGTTTCCATGTCCCGAAATTCGTTTTTCTCCGAGAGTAGTTAACGCTGGAATTTTTGACCAGCTCGGTTGCAGGGTAAGCTAATTAGCCAGATATCCACTAGTCGCACCGTGTGCAAACACACGTATATCACTGCCGAGCATCCGTCCCACCGCCGAGACTGGAACGATTATCCCGCGATAACAGCCCGTAAGAACCCTTGCCCTGGGCCCGATTGCAAGTAGGGACCTCAAAACGGGAACACAGTGTTAGGACTGATGATGTCCAGGATAGAGAACTTGAACAAAACTGGTCATTAACCACTTCATCGGAGTTGCATTGTGTTACCGGATGAACCATAAGACTCGCGGCAAGTCACTCACCAAAATGAAACTAATTGACTACATAACAGACCTGGAACTTCCAGGCTGGAAGTATGACAAGCGTCATAGCCATGATTCGTGGGGGTACCACAACCATTCCGTTGTCTCCGGACTTAACAAGTTCCAGCCAATGAAACGATAAGGACGGGAGAGAGGCTCCTGGACGAGCAGTTCTGATCAAAGGATGTTTAGTCTCGGAGAAGTGAGATGCGATGATCCTTGGAGAACTAGACACAACTATGAGAAGCTTCGTGAGATAGCATACGCGCTCCTTTGCAACGCCTTGGAGAGCAAGGACTTCAATTTGGACAGAAGAACGAAATTGAAGTTAAGGAACCAATCCTCGTCTAGGAGCTTCAATTTGGATGGATGAGAGGATGAGGAACCTCAATGTAGATACAGTGCTTTTGGAACTTCAATTTGCAAAATTGGTAAAATAATTTCGAGGTGAGAAGCTTCAATGAGAATAAGTCATTATAACTCCAGTCTAGGAGCATGGTTTGTTCGATAGTTGTGCCGGATGCTTCTCGTTAGTTGGAATCTAAGTTAGGAATAGGCGTTGTTGACATTCAAGGCAGTATGAACTGTAGCGTCCATGCGAAGGGGAAGATTCACTCAACCACTTCACATAATTCACACACGAGCGGGCACCGCGACGAAGGCGCTGCTTGCTTCACGCAACCAACATCTGATAACAACTTTTCTTTCCATGCTTGCTTTAGGGATGTATTCGAGTTTCGCTGACCCTCGTTTTCAATGCCCCTTACTGAAATAAGATGCCTAATGCTTTTCCGATAAGCCAACTTGACAAGTAACTCAACAATGCGATCTACAGTGAAAAGGTAATAAAAACGATACGAAGTCAGCACTGATGGTAAACGAATCGTGTGTACGTTAATCCCTCACGCACCGGCGTCACATCCATCATGTAGGATGCTCGCCACTCCCTCCTGATCAATCTTATTCAAGATCTCATCTTTAATCATTGCAATAACCTCCTTAATGAGACATTCACGCTCACCAGTCATAGACTCAATTGACTTGAAGAACTGTACGTCACCTCCGAGTACATTGATGAAATTCCGCCAAGTCATTTAACTCAAATCAGGTTGGAGAAACTTGTATGTCTTCAACAAATTCCCAAGATATTCATCGCTCGTAATACTATCATCCGCCACCCCCGAGTTCGCCTCCTCGCCGAAACCAAGTCGCTCCAACAACCAAGTCAACGGTTCTTCCTTCACCGTATTCTTAATGATGCTATGGACCTTGTGCACCACCATGCTACATCGTGAGTCTAGATCAGTTTCGTCACACTGGTTCGACGCCACAGCGAGTTCCAATTGGCGGAAGGATTTGGATTGAAAACTAATATACGACAACAGCCTGTCAACCTCTGACTCATAGAGGGGCAGCAGTTTTTCGAGCCTCGCGAGCTCCATCCGCGAAATGCTCTCAGCCATCTGTGTACTTGAGGTCGCCCCGGTGGATGGGGAGACGAATTCTTTGACGCTCCTTAGTGGACTGGCGGGACGTGACGGCTGACTAGAGGAAGCTGTCGGTGGTGGAACAACAACTGCATCCCTCAATAACGATATCACGTCTGAGTCACGAGAATAGCTGCTCCCAGTTCGATTGTCACCTTCATGATCAGATTCTGCCTTGCACTTAACACTAGTGACATTGATAGTTCTTTGGGAACGCCCCCAGTCTATACGATCTAGTTGTTCGCAAACGAATAGCTTGCCACGGCTCGGTGTTGGTATATCGCCGATGTGATCTGAGGACGTATAGAATACATGGCAGGTTATGAAGGTGCTCTCGCCGCCGGTCAGCAAAATGCTCAAGCCCGTACGAGCATTCCCGCGGGGTGAGGTTCCCTTGCAAAACGCCAAACAAGACGTTGTACCACAGTGACCAGTTTGAGATTGCTTTCGGAGGACTCTTAGCCGCGCCGGTGCAGAGAAGCTGAGAAGTACCAGGCAATCGCCAGCTCCACTGGCAACTATCCGGTTGTCGCTCAGCCATAGAGTCGATTCCAGTTCGCTCTGCTCTTCATGACCAATAACCTTCACCAAACCCTTCTCGGCATGCTCCCCGACAGTCCCTTCACGGTCGCTCTTCGTGAAGACCTGGGACCACACCAGAAGTTCCCCGCCATCCGACACTCCTGCTAGATGAGCCCTGTCGGGTGACCACGACAGACATGCGATTGGATAGGTGGTATTTATCGTGGTCAGTTGCGAACTAGAGAACTCCCTGCCATCCCTGGTAACCTTGAACAACTCGTATATTCCAAGAATACAACAACTCGCCCGGAGCGCTACAGCGACCTTGACCCGGTCACCGCGTAATATCTCTCGCGATGTCGATCGGTCGTCTTCTGCCCCGTCGTAGGGTACCCCGGCCAGGGCATAAGCGCAACCGAACAAGTCTAGGGAATAGGCTTCTTGGCAGCCTTCCTTGTTGCTCCTGTTTCGCTTAGTAGACCGCCGGTACAGAGTAACGCGACCGTTTGTTGCAGCAGAATTGACCTCCGGGCGGCTCCACTCAGACGTGATTGCCACGACAATGACGGATAAGTTGGGTCCTGGTTCCCATAGCTGAGCGTCTTTAACATCAGTAAGTGGCCGTTCCGCATGGTAATGGATGATGATATCCTTAATTTGGGGGCGCTTAGATGGCTGTCTGGCATCCACTAGATGCAGCCCAAGGCCCTCATAACCAATAAACAGTAATTGTGGACCACATGGTAAGACAACCGTTGCCTGGAGAGCACCCAAGCTACGAATGGTGTCAGGAAAAGCGTCCTCCAAGTGCGGGTTCAACTGTAGGCTGGGACCGGTGGCGAATCTACCACTGCCACGCTCCTGTCCTTCTACCACCACTAGGTCGAATTGTTCGACGATACCCGAGTAGTAGCCCACAACAACCCTGAACTTCGGCTCGGCCACGTGATCACTGGCGGTCACCCGCTGGTCAATGCAACTGACGTGTATGCAAGTGGGGATTTCGGTATCGACTGGCACCACCGTATGAGGCATGATGGTGGGCATGATGAGGAATATTTAACGCTTAACTAACCATCGATCATGCTACGGTCGATATGTAAGTCACGGTGGTATATTGATAAACAACCCGAAAGTGAAGATACAGTATCTTAGATTGTGCAACGAGAATATTGCAATAAGTAAAAAGTGCAAGGGTAAAAAGCTACACTTCGAGTACGGCGAAAGTCCTACCAATTAAGAGTATCACTAACGCAATTGCGAGGATTCGTCACAGAAACTTGGCAAGCATATACCATCGTTCATGATGCTGCTCTCAATCTTCATCGATACACTTCTTTATCCCCTGTACTGTCCGCATTCCCTTACCAGTGCAGAGCTTGAACGCTACTGGCATAATAATGTCAGTGCATGGCACCCAGCCTCTGCGCTTGCTAAGGATACTTCTTCGGTATTGAGGAAAACGAAAGACCGAAGTCTTGTGCAAGCCAGCTTCACGCTGAAGCCGTATATTGTCCTCCTGAATATCATTAGTCACACAACGGACAACACAGTACAAGCCCCTACCGATTGAGCTTGTCTCAGCATTTTGTTCTGGAAGGCAGCCCGAGCGACTAGAGCCGTAGTGGTAATCCTTGGGGCATCTGACGCTGCCAACTTGGCAGATAATGCCGATTTGGATGCGAAAAGGCGACTTGTTATGTTCGGTGCCATTACAAGGCCAATAGGTCACCTCAATGATCCTTGATGAACGCAAGACGACAACACTTGGAGAGTGAAAATGTTAAACATTGTATTCCAGGAAATGATTCAGAGAAGCGGCATCCAGCCGATGTACATGCGTATTAAATATTTCGGGCTCGTAGCAATTCTAATTAGTTCATCAACTTGCCCTTCAACGCTTATGCCAGTTCCTCGGTAGTCTCCCTGCATATCGTTGGCCGACAGCAGCAAAGCATCTTGAGTGCCGCTATCCAGACCACCGCCTGATACGTCCGACTGGGTCAGGAACACTACACCGGAGAGCTTCTGCTCAACCTCTTTAACCGTTCTGTCTGCGTTGTCGCTCGCTCGAGCCACGACCAGATTAATCTCGGCTTTGCCACCTCGAAGAGAGTACTGTTTTGTCCTGGCGGCTGATGCCCACTGAGTAACAGGATCCGCCACGAACGAGAACAACACAGAGAGAAGCGTTTTCTTATGAGCTCGTAGAGCAGACATCGCCTGCACGCATGCGGCACGGAATGGGCCTTCAACGCCGTTGGCTCCCATCGCGCTGACACAATTACTTGTCAATCTAAATGGCACGAGTTCTGGAATCTTGAGCTTGTGGCCAGCATCGAAGATACAATCAAAGTCAACATGGGTAAGCTCGCCATCTATTTCACTCAGCATTATATTCTCACAATGTCTATCACCAAGGCCTATTATATAACCAACCATGCACCAGAGAGCTTGAGTGGCGATGAACTTGTTGCGCATAGCCAGCCAGTGGTCGGCATCCCGAGCGAGAGAGAAATGCCAATGCTGCAAGAGTGGAGGGGTCTCTCGTATGAGACGGGCAAAGGCTGCCTCCCCATTAGGAGCACAGATGACATCTCTAACCTTCGTGTTGAGCAGTTTTTCAAAAGGATTCTCGCCTTTCCCGTATAGTCTACTGTGGGCATTGTTTATGCAATCACGCATAGTTAAGAAGCCTGTCATCCACTCTATGAGAGCCGCAGTGCTCGAGAGGCATACTACCGCATACGTCCTCAGTTTAACCTATCGCAACACTGGCTTAAACCATCATTGCCGATATCAGTACTTACCCCTTTCAACAGACTGCCTTTCTGATGCTCATAATCCACCCCATTCCGATTGTCATCACAATGACTTTCGAGATTGTGGTTGATCATCGTGAAGAGGTCCATCATTCTGGCATCTTTTCGCATGTCTCCATTCGCCTCTTGTTTGGCTAGGAATGGATACCTTATCAAAACATGGATCCCTGTGTCACCAAGAAGCAGCAAGTCTACTGTCTTCCATCAGTGCCACACATGACGATTCTCTTTGGCTTCGCTTTGCTGGCCATGACCTTTACCTTCGGCCCCCAACTGGCCACACCCACCACACTGTTGCCTTCATCAGAGTCCAATCGCGCTCCGTACCTGAACAGAAAACCTCTACACTGCGGCGACGAGCGCAGCCACGCACCCAATGTACTGCTGCAGTGGCACAACTATCTTCGCCGACCCCCGTCCGCCTCGGATGAGCCTTTGCAACTTCGGAAAAGATGCCAAGGTGGAGAAGTTGCCCTCGCCGGTTCTGCAGTTAGTGTCGACGCAAAGGCTGCCAAGCTCCCTTATAAGTGATTTATGCTGTTCAACGCCTGTGGCGTGTCAGTAAAGTGTGCACCTATATTCAGCTAAACTTACCTTCGGAGTCTGCCTGAACCGCTGCTGGCAACACCTTGTCCTGAAGGACCTTCATAGTATCAACATAAAAGCGTGGGGCATCTCGATGCTGTCTGCTAGCGTCCCCGCCGGTATGGTTGACAACAAATGGCAGCACATGCCACCGGCTCTGGGAAATACATAGATAACTTCAATCGTTCGAGAGATGCTTCACTCACCTGCCTTGGGTATTGAACAAGGAGGGCGCTGATGATAGAGCACACAAAGGAGACGGTGATATTGTGAGCCTCTTCTCCAGCGACTTTGAGCTTCTCAAGATACATAAGCCTAGGACCACTGGCCCCCTCTTTCTCATATCGGGCGCGCTTCATCAAACCGTAAAGTACCCTAAAGGTCTTGAGGTCGTCGGGTACGTGGAGCCGCGACAAGAGCTGTGGTAAAGCAGCAAACCATACTCTTAAGGGGATCTCCAAATCCGTGCTGCACCGTTCGGCCAAGTTGCGGATGATCGAACCAGCTCTATCAGATACCCGCTGTTGCCACCGAGTGAACAAGACTCGACAGAGATCTCGAGTATGGCCCTCCAAAAGTGCCCATGTCTCAGGAACTATCAGGGGCCTATTGTCCGACCCGCCATCGACCATTTGAGTTGCAGATACCGACGTCCCTTTCTGAAAAATACTACTTTGCCCGCTAGCAGCGATACAATTTGCTTACCTGTTTTGAGAGATTGCCAATGCAGTGCTCATAATGGGGTAAACTTTCTCTTGGTATGAGATTTACCAAAGCACCGGAACCTTGATCCCATACAATACGCAATATCCTATTCAACGCCATGAGCTCGTGCTTGGTTCCAAACTGAATAGCCAACATATACTGCACTGTGATCTCCTGTAGCGTCTTCGATATGGACATAATCCGGGTTGTGCCTGGCGGCAGTCCGGCCTCTTCCTCAAGAAGCCCATCAAGATACTGTGCAAATGCGAAGTGCCCCCTAGCTCGACGCTTTGGAGACAAATCCGCCGCCTCTGCCAGCACCTGTCTGAATGCTGGCAGGGATTCTCGTGGCTGTATTAGGTTCTTGCTGCAGCTGTACCGCAGTCGATCAAGTTTCACACACCACGCCGTCTCCTTATCGGCAGCCTGCTGGCCACGTCTACCACCCAGAAGGGATGCTACATCCTCTAGAGCGTCTCGAGACTTGCTGATATCACCGAGATCACGATAGACCTTAGACATCTCAATCATAAAGTTGACGCTCTTTTCTTTATATATTTCAGGCTGGGCTCGGCATGCCACACCAACTTCTTGTGCTAAGTCATAGCGGCCGGCTCGTCTGAGAGCTCGAAGGTGTTCCCAGAGCAGCTGGCTCAACTGCTGTGGATTGCCACCAACAGCTCGGATGGCTGCCATCGCCACAACCGGCCTGCCTGAGGCTTCATCGGCCTCTTCGAGAATTGCACGCGTGCGCAGCGTCTGTGGCAAACAAAGGCTTGTCTTGTTAGACAGGCACCACTCCAAGTCGAACAGAGTCCGAGCTTTTGAACGGCACTCATTCTCCAGAACAGTGGAATATCCTTTACGAAGGCCCAGCTGACCAGCCATCCTCTTATAAGCAGCGGCGACGTCATAAGAAGCACCCTCGTTGAGGCTAACTAATGCGGGAACCACTGTTGACGACTCCTCGACCTGTGGGCCAGGATCCGACCACTTCCCCAGAAGAGCAGCCTTCCTTATCCATTGCTCTTCCTTCTCCCGCAAGGTAGACGAATCTTCCATCAAATCGTCGACACTAGTCCCACTGAAAATCTTGCTGGTATCAAGCTTCTTTGCCATCGCTAAAGCCCCAGCCTCACCGGCAGCATCCCAAGCGGTATCAACGCCCATCTTTGCGAATATGCTTGCCATATGGACGTGATCAGGGAGTGTCATAGGCGTACCGTGAGGCGGAGCGTAGGCCTTCTCCATGAACAGGAGAGCGTGGGGCCACATTTCACACCTTTCCGCGGCTCTCGAGAGAGACAGATAAGTGGCTTGATGATCCCGTAAAAGCAGGGCTAGTCGGGGAGCGAGCCACTCACTGCGTTGATTTTTACCGAGCTTGCCCGACCATGCCTCGATGATGTCGTAGATCTCTATAATGGCAGAGAGGATAGCCCGCTCAGCCGACTCCGAGGCGAGTATCTTCTGTAGGTGGAGGAAAAGCTTGTCTAGCATCTTGCTGGGATCCTTATCCGAATAGAGAAGAGCGGCCACGAGAGTTGGTAAGACTTCCGAGGCCACCGTGCTGGACTGCTTCATGAGCAAATCCACAGCCAGCATCAGTCTTCGAACCTTCACTGTGTTGTTCTGCACACCCGGGAGCTCACGGACCATCCATCTGGCCAGAGTCTGAATCGTCCAAGTAGAGGCGTCCCTCCCCCAGCCACCCTCATCACTGGGGTTGGCGACCTTGTATGAGGTGGCGAGATAGGGCCAGAGGGTTTCAGCTGCAACACGACTCAATAGGCTGCTGGAGACCGCTGATTCCAGGAAGTTTTGGCCTCCCATGGCAGTGAGGATCGATTGTGCCAGGTACGAGTATTTAGCGCTACCTATCTTGGGTATGACGTGCGTCAGCAACAGGTGCACCGCGAGCTCCATCGCCACAGCTTCCCCTTGGTTCTCCCGCCAGGCATTGTCGGGATTGTCTATGCCAATCCTCGCCCCGCGTCTGGAATCTCCCGGACAGTGGCGGCCTTCAGCATGACTGTATTTCCATCTTCCCAGAGCCCCTAGTGCTCTGGTCACAGCCACACTCAAGGTACCTCCAGCCGCCGCGTCTCGTTGCAATAGAATGTCAGATAAGCGACTATTAAGTTGGTTGGCGAGGGCCTCCAGATCTCCATACGGATCATTCCAGGCCTCGGCGTAGTGCACGAGCAGGAGGTCCGCCAGCAGCACCAGTGCGCTCTCGATACAGCAATCAGGCCTTGGAGGGGATGCAGTTATCTCTTTGAGAACATACGATAAAACCGCCTTCACCTGACCTTCCTCCAGCCTTCTGTTGTCCCCACCAAAAATAATCCTCAAATGAGGATCAGTCACCACTTGTCTGGGAAGACTTCGAGCAAACGAGCGCGCAGGATCATAGCCAACTCTCATCAAGTCTACCATATACGTGGGCAACATGGCGAGTTCTTCGTCCTTAGGCACTCGATCATACAGGCTCTTCCAAGGCCGCAGTAATGCTTCTCCCTCAGACGCTTGCCAAGGGGTGCTCTTAAGGGTCAGCTTCCGGACGGCATCTAGATTCTGAGACCAATACAGTTGTAGGACCTGCTGGTCAACTACTTCAAGTAGCAAGGCTAACGCTGTGCAGTAGCATGCAGCTTGCTCACTCCCTTTCATTGAGGCATCGACTAGTAGCTTGAGTACATACAGATAGTAGCACTTCAGCACGTATGCCTTGTCGGCTGCTCCTGTCGAGCTTCCGCGTGCTCGCTTAGCTGGCGGCTCAGCTCCTTCGCCGATGCCTATGGAAGACCTTCTTGCCTTGGGACAAAGGACCTTTGCACTGTGGTTGAGGATGGCAAACACATTCTGTTTCGTTACAGCCAGGACAGTCTCGAAGGTGTCAGTACCATAGAGAAATCTCCTGGCGAAGCGCAAGAACACCAGGAAGAGCAGGCCACCACAGTCCGCTTCCACAATGGTTTCTATTGAGTGTCGTCCGCCGTATATGTCCAGAACAGCCCTGATAACAGTAACATCAACTGACTGGCCGGACGTGTCCTCGACAAGAGGTGCAGCGAAGACTCCATGGGCTAAGACCTCAGCTAGACACTCGGTAATCAGGTTATCCATGGCACCACTGTTGGTGACCTCTGGGGACTCGTCTAGACTTAGAAATCTTACAAGCTCCAATACATGGTGCTTTAGGTTGGCATCCTCCACACCGGACAGTATACCATTGATGAGGAGCTGCACCACAGCCTCACCAGCAAGAGGCATCAGCACATCCCTGTCTGACCGCAGTCTGATAACCGTCGATGGTAGATCCAGAAGGAGACAGACACTGTGTCTGCCTCCTTGGCCTAGGGATGACAGAGCCGGTATCAGGGAGGACCGCAGGAAGGCCTGGCCTATGCCTGGGCACTCGAACAGTGAGCGCACTCGGCATCTCTTAAGGTGGGCAACATAAAGAGGAGGAAGGGTAAACGGCTTGCATATTTCCGGCAGGGGCGGTGGGAACTGTTGTTCCTTCGGTGGCCTGTCGAGAATTATTCGAGGATTAGCCGCCACCATAGCTCTGTAGGGCTCATTCTCCCCCGTGAGATTACCCGCCAGCTGGAGTACTTGGCCCATGGCGAACTGGCACATTGGACAGTTAGCTCCACATTTAGAGGCGGTTGTGATGTCACGCGCGGTGGCCAGTGCCGAGGAAGATAGTTTTGCCCCTATACCGGGTGCTTTGCTGCCCTTCCCACCTATCCTGCAGATAAGGTTTGTGGCTTCGCCGGCCATCCAGGGGAGAGTCACTCGGAAGTGGCCCGGGTCCGGCACAGCGACCTCATGGACCTTTTCTGTGAGAGTACGCCCAAACAACGGTGGAAATCGACTCCACGTAGACTCGGTCGCACCTCGGTTGAACAGGTCGAAAGATGTATCCTCCAAATACGCAAGTATCACCACAGTAGAGAAGACTAGATGACTTTTGCAGGCTGAACCACTCCTATCAGACGAGTTGAGCATTTGCAGCAGCTGCCGGGCAACGGTCTCTTTGCTGGCACCGTCCCCAAGACCCAGGTAACCTTGCTGAAGGAGGCCGGCAGCGATGCATCGCCAAGCAGGCTCCTCCCCTTGGAGAGCTGCCGATCTAACATGCTGAAGCACCTCTCCGAACTCTCTACTGTCTCCTTTGCCACCAAAGGTCAGCTCCTTCTCACTCAACTGGGTGCCACTTTCAAGCAGGATCTGTGTCCACCAGAGCGACGGAGTTGTTCCTGCTGGCGCTATGGACTCGCAAAGTCGGCAGCACCGTGCATGACCGGCCTCCCCATGGAGTCTCGCGAACACTATGAGATCACATAGGGAGTGCTGGAGCTCTGAGGTGTTGGGGACGCTACTTATCTGCTCGATGAGAATCTCCGCCACATCTTCATTGAGCCCACCAGTAGCCCTGGATAACTCTGCGACAGCCTTGAGCCGCTTCGGATCGGTCCACCATTCCTCTTGTGCTGCGAGGGCCCATATGTCGTCCACTACAGTGGCTAGGGCACCAGAGGGGAGGGACCGAACTAAGAGCTCGCTAACATCCGCAGCACACTCTACTGGAGGTGGACCACTCGATTCTGCGAGATCTAGTACGTCCAGGGCCCTGTCAGGCGGCAGCCACGGCAGAGCTGCGATGCAGTCCCAGCAAGTGAACAGGATATCGTCAGAAGGAGCGAGCTCCGGAGTTAGGGAAAGAACACAACTGAGGAGCTTTGTGAGCACGTCACCACTAGCGGCGCCATCCCCTCCCAGATAGGCCCTTCGACGCCTCAGAAGGCAGGACACTGTTGATAGTACACCGGTGATGGCCGCCGACGATGCACTGGCAGAATCGAAGGTCCACTGTATGGAGACCGGCCCAGAGGCAGTAGAGCCTGGTGAAGAGCTTGGCTGAGGCATTATGAAATCATACGCAGCCGAAACGAAATTGGGATAGACGTGGCGGGACTGACTAGCCGCCGCTGTGTCCTGATCGCAGTCCCTCAGGAGGAGATGCACGCCCTTGAGAGCGTAGATTATATCGGCTGTCTCGGCAAGGAAAATATCCAGCAGCTCACAGTTGTACTGATCTACGTGGAGCGCTACGGTCACGACAGCCTCGACCATGAGGTCCAGTGATGGCATCGTGTCACCGTCACCGTAGGGGTAGAGGGATAGAATGTTAATAAGGAACAGAAGAGAGCGACGAACGTGACAGTTAAGGACGCATGCGTTGGGATTGGTTGAGTCGAAAAATGAGATTGTGAAGTTAAGAGCCTCTTCCACACAAACCTTCGTAGAGTCATCCCGTGGCGAGCTGGCTGCCTGCATCAGTTGCCTACCTGACAAAAACCGCTGCTCTGGCCGCCTCGATCCCCCCACTACCAACGGCCTGACACTTCTTCTCTCCATCAGCGCGCTTCACAAAGTGAGAGGTGTTCCTCAATGCAAAGGCAGAGCAACACGGCGATGCAGCCCGTCCGTTGCAATCGTCTTCAACTTCGACCTCAGCAGCGCCGAAGTAGCCTCCAGGCGCCCAATGCAGCATTTCCAAAACGCCAACTGACAGCCCTGTGCCTCCCAACATGTAGCAACCCAAATCTCACTGCTGCTAGAAACGAAGATCCGAAACAAATTTGCATTAGTCGGCTTCAGCATGCTCCACTGTAGGGTCTAATTCTGGCAGCTCCAGTCGCTTGACCGCATCCTCCATAAGACATCGTATTTTCCTTGCTACCTGAAAGCAAGCTCCATTACCTACATTGTAACCCGTAGTACTCTTTCCAGACTGAAGCCCATGAGAGCGCTGGTGGCCACTACAGCGTCTTTAAAACCGTCCTTAGTGAGCTCCTTATCAATGATATCAGCAGCTGCCAGTGCGGCGTCAATGCCTGCCAAACACGTTCCCAATCCAAAACGGAAGAAAACCCTTACCAGCGCCATCGCACTTATTCACTAATACGAGGAAAGGCCTCTGGGACATCTCCATACAGTAGAGTTGAACTTCGAGCTGAAGTGCTCTGAGGGTGCCCAGGGCCTCGTCTGGTCCTGTGGACCCATCGACCTACAGCGCTGTTTCATTGAGCCCAACTGCCTGGGACAGGATGCTTACGACATAAATCAGGGCCGTGGTCCTTTGAATGTGGCGTAGGAACTGGTGACCGAGACCAACATTGTCATGGGCACCCTCGACCAGACCAGGGAGGTCGGCTATAACGTAGCCTCCTATTGAAAGACGTTATCAACCACATCGCCAACAGAGACTCACCATCCTGGTCGTCAGTGAATCTTAGCGTTCCAAGATGCGGGGATAGTGTAGTGAAAGGGTAGGAGGCTACTTTGGGCCGAGCCTTGGTAAGGGCCCGCAGCAAGCTCGATTTACCTCAAGTGGACTTGGCGAATAACGCCAATGTTGCTGCTACTACCAGCATTGGGGAATCCCACCAGCCCTACGTCCGCTATGGATTTGAGCTCCAATATAAGCTGCTTAACTTCACCAGGATCCCCCACGGTGAAGTCATGGGGATGATCCAAGGCCACATTGCCATTCCCACCAGCTCCGCCAAAGGCAGCGATCTGACAGCTCATTGGTATATTCTTGGCAGAGCCGCTGAAGTTCCTACGAAGGTTTGGCCAGGTTTATTCAGGTCAGCAAGCACGACAGATTTCTCGTTCCCATCATCTGGCTCATTCGAGATGACAACACCAAGCGGGACCTTCACCACTAGCGGGCTCGCATTTTTCCCGGAAATCCTGAGCTTCTTGATACACAAAGCTCGCCCATCCCGTATATAACTTTTTATTCCTGCCTTTCCCTCCATCCATAGCCTTGGCCACGCGAGGCACGTTGGTCAGCGAGATGACGTTCGGATCTGCCTTGAAGATAACATCCCCGCCTCGCCCGCCGTTGCCACCGCTGAAGGATGGCAAATGGTACTGGTACAACACGATCTCATTACGCAGGAACACCGGGCCCGAACAGCTTTGGGCTAACGTGTTTGATATAGGAAACGTGGCCTGCGCCGCCCTGGCCACTACGGACTTCAACACGTCTCCGGTCCACCAATCCAGCACTTAAAGCAGCGCCCGAGAAGGCCCTGTGGAGGGTAAGGGGGGACGCCCTAGTGCTGAGCCGGTATAAAATGAGGGCCATCCGCAATGGGACGGGAGACCATCGAGCACCAACTGGCCGCGGTATTAACTCATACTTTGAACACAAGGCACTCGATATGATATAGTGCTACTAGCAGTGACGAGAGACCTCTTTATAGAAGCCTCGAAAAAACAGCATAGTCTTTGGTGGGTATCATAGATACACGACAAGAGCAGCAGCAGTAAGCGGGAGACCAGCAGCAGATATCAACAATGTTACCGACGACGCTCCATAAGATTGTCGTCATCCAATGGTTGTTAACAGCAGCACTGCGTTGCTACTTTCCTCTTAGCAACAGCCACCTGTACAAGCCTCCTCCTGCTCTGCACTGGCTCTCTTAGGAACCCATGATAATGTTGTTGATGGGGATGAACACGAGCTTGATGGTATACCCGATGAAGCCCATGATGCAGAAACCGATGAAGCAGGCAGACGCCATCTTCTTGAACTCTGAAAGATACAAGTACAGCCCCGATGGTAGTAGCCTACAACAGAACACCTACCCTTCGCATCAGGCTTCTCGCACTTCTGGATAAGCCTTCTGGAGTCAATAGCGAATTCGCGGAGACCGGTGTTGACATATCCGATAGGGTTGGACTTGTCGTTGATGAGTTCGTTGAATCCCATGTGTAGATGAAAAATTCAGGAGACACTGCCAAACGGAGGATGATCGAAACCCTCGAGCCCGAAGCAACGCAAGCCTGCTAAAGTGACCAGGGTGAAGTGTATGGTATAAAAGATGTACACAACTGCAGCAGCGTCATGATGAGTGATAGGTGGAGAGCACCTTCATACCACCGCCGAATTCAAAGCATATTAATCAAATCGGTGTCCTTGTACAAAAAACGTTTCAATAGTATAAACAATTACTTCCAAGATATCGTACATGGCCAATTATCGATCTCCCCATTCGAGGTAGTCAGTACCACCGAGCCTGCTCTTCCGGCGTAGGAAGGTGATGGTAAAGACTATGGCAAATACGCCACATACAGCACCAACTGCTATATAGGCATAACCCAGTATACCGTTCTTGCCACCAGCCCAAGTGGTAGTGGCGATGACAATACTTTTAGTGCCTTGGTACTGATCTGATGGGAAGTTGTCCGACACAGTGAAACGGACGACATCGCCAGTCTGAACATGAAGCTAAATTAATAATACCACATTCCCTCCAAATCACCTTTAGATCATCATCTATTCGAGCATACATCTTTCTAAATGTGGGCAGCCCAGCCGGTCTCATCCAACCGATGAAACGGCCATTAAGCAATCCCCAGCCAGCTGGGTTGAGCTTACGCTCATAGCCCTCAGCAGCACTACACGGGAACTCAGGATCAACACCATCAACTCCCCCAGGAACCTAAACACACCAATATGCCGCCTCAACACCATGGTCGTACTGCTTACCAAAGTGAACTTGCATGAAGCACTGTCGGTCATGTAATTGGTGCAGGCCGTGTGGTTAATAGCAGGATCAGCCGTAGCGCTCATAACATATATTTTCTTGTACTCAGAGGCATTCTGCTGAGCTTCTATCGGAACCTAATAAATAACCGCCGTCCAGTAGCAGCGACTGTTGGGTGGGGGCCTACGCAAATTTGAGGAGGCGCGTAGAAGTTGAGCCACATGTTGAGAGACACTTGGTTCTGGACGCCATCGTCGATGAACCCTTCAGGATCCAAATTGTCGTACTTGTACGTCACATCATCCTCCCAGGCCACCACCGTATTGGTCTGAAATGAAGCCAATGAATGGGCCAACTAACGTTGAGAGCTCACCTCGGTGATGTTGTTGCTTTGCCAGACCTGAGATCCCGAGCGCTTGGTATCGATGATGTAGGAATCATTAAAAGTCGAGCGCGCGATGATTCCACACGGGTAGTTACTGAAAGCAACAAGTGCGGGGAGGAGCAGCTGTGTGGTAGACATATCACTTTCTCTCAAATGGGTCTCTCTCCCACGGGCTGCAGTCACCGTTAGCTCCTCGCTTAGTAGACACATCACTCGGCCCTGAAAAAAGAATATAACAGAAAGAGCCCGAGATGCACCAGTCTTACGGGCTAGCTGATAGTAGTCTCGTGAAGCGATATAGCGTCTGTGATTCTGGTAGAAATTGGTGAGCTCGTAGTATCTGAAACGGTTACATTCCCACTATACAGCAACAGCAGCACTTACACATATATAGGAGCATCCATATCTTGGTCAATCTCTATCTCAACAGGAAACAGTCCTGTGGTGGAGAGATCGGTGTAGTCTCGACGGAGCTCATTGGTGCTCTTGTCAGCCTGGAGCAAGGCCACCCTCCAGCGACTTTATCCCATTCTTCTCAGAACCTACCTCGACTAGGCCTATACCAATAGCAATGAATGCCGCAGCAAATCCAACAAAGGTGGCAATGACCCATCTGAAGGGAAGGATTGCTCAAGTAGTAGACAAATTGACAACTTACTTAGGGCTGAGCAATGGCTGCCATGCCCGCACTCTCTGCTGAATGATATCATTATCATACTGCTTCCTAGAGTGATGCTGCTGCTGACGTTGCCTTGTCTCTGGTGGCCTTGATGAACTCTGAGGAGAAGTCGAAGCTTCGGGCGGTGCAGGAGGTGGAGGAGGAGCCATAAAATGAACTGATACGGGCATGAAGAGAGATATCAACTCAGAGCCCTGAAGCTTTGTAGTGGCAATTTATTCACCATAAAGGGTAAAACAGCGCAATCATTATTATTATCATCGGCCTCCTCATCACCTTGTCGTTGTTGTTGTAGTAGTAGACTGTTGTACCACAAGCCCAATCTCACGATCTGCAAGGATAGACTATCCTACACAGTAACATAATAACAATCAACCAACAGCAGCAGCAGCAGCAGCAGTGATAGCAATGCGCCTTAAGGATCTCAATATGAAGAGGAAGAGCAAGTGTAATGGCAATGTGGCAGCGGCAGCAGCAGTCGTAGAAAAGGAAGGACAATGTCATATATCAGCAGCCTTAATCGATAAAAATGACCAGACTTGATAGTAATGACAAACGGAGAATGAAAAGCTGTTATTCATGCGAGCGCCGGCGGCGGCAAATGGTTACCCAATGTGTAGCCGTTGAAGATAGTACACTGTAATGCCGTCATCAGAAGGCAAGGTATGGCAAGTGTTAATAGGATTCGAGCTCTCACCACATCACAAGTCGATCACTATAAGACTTGTTGTCGGCGTTACAAGCCTATGCGTTCTGACCGGCGGCGGTGGCATCGCCACCAATATCGTCGTCGTCACCATCATCGGTCTTGCTCTTGAGGGAGAGCTCCAATGGAACATGAGATGGGTCCTTGGTGAAGTACTCAAACGACATGCTTGTGGGATGCCGCCGATTCAAAGCTTGCTCTCGCTGTTGCTGATTCTCATCCGAGTTCTCCTCACCAGACGAGGTCAACGGCGCAAAGAGGGGCCTGACATTAATAACGACGCCATAACACAACTAGCGCGGTTTTCACTTTAGGCTGCTTACGCAATAGCCCCTTTAAACAAATGCCCCAACCGAAGGACCTCATCCTTATTGGATGTCCCTATCCACAACGCTAATCGTATGTTATACTTTCGCACTGAGCATACTGCGCCACATACTGCATCAACACCAGTTCCCCGATTGGGAAAAGTGCCTCCAATCAGTGATAATAACATATTTAACCACGACTCATCGATACTCTGAAAACGGCCAACAATCATATAGACAACAACGCGTAGCTGAAGCATACCTCCTTTTGTTGCCCTGAGCCCGCGCCACGTTTAACTGGTCGATCAACAGATACCATCCATCTGCCTCCCTTTGCACATGTCTCATCCTCCCACATCGGGGCAATGCCTTGCCGGAATACACTATAATCAGCATAGGTCAGTCGACTTGGCGGAGATACGTTATTAAAGACCCGCCAAAAGTCCTCTACAGTGCTAAAATCGAGTACTCGCTTTTGTGTGCCCTTCCAGTTGTCCTTCTTATCCTACAATGAAGGCACTGAGACCGTACGACTACACAATTGCCGGTACCTTGGTCTGAGCCTGATACATAAGCCAGAAGCTCCACGTATGCTCTAACGGATGAGGCTTATTAGAGGGGGGAGGGGCTGTCCCACTGCTACTCGAACATGCCTCGAAATCAGCAGCGTCATCATCAGCAGCAGCCTCGGAATTATTGCTAATTGATGCACCGGACTCTTCCGGTAGCCTATGTAAAGATGAGTGTTCCATCCCCACATTCGATGGGGTAATGGTACCAGTACCAGACATTGCCTCGGAAACTTCTCTATTCATACTGCATAAGATACATCATCAACGCGCGTCCCAAAAAGGTTCCAAAGGTAGCCACGATCGCTGCATGGCGCACGCCCATGGGATCTATTCCCCTTTTTCAGGCGAGCGCAAGTTGCCAAGGCGGAGCGATACTGTTACATGTTTGCGAAAAATGCCTTTGACGAATCGGTCGCATTGAAAGGCAGTGAAATTGGCATTTTATTGTCGCTGGATGTGTTTGGTTGCGTCAAACTGTTTCAAGGTACTATGCTTCTGGTTAAAGAATTAACCTCTGAAGTACTTCTGTCGAAAATCGCATAACGGCATCTTTCACTTCAAATTTTTTCCACTTGTTTTGTTTTTGGAACTACAGAACCCTTCAAAATGGTTTTTCTTACATATCCCAATAGCAAACCTCATCGAAGCCTCTCAATCGATAGGAGATCCTTTAACTACTGTAGTGCGGACGTGTACGGTGGGTTATCCAGTAATTTTGGCAAGTAAACAGAAGTTTTGGTATGATTTTCTAGACTGCGCAGGATCTTTTGGGCCAATAAAATCCCTTAATGTACATTAATCAGCCCCTTGTTGATTTTTCCTCAGTGTCATTGCTCACCTCCTATCCCCATATGCCCTCATACCACACAGTTGCACCTAGTTCAGAGACTTCTCCTGAAAGCATTACGGTATAGATAGTGTTTGGACATGGCAGGTGATGTAGTAATAAAAGGATAGGCTTCGGATTAGCGTATATTTACATCGCTTGAACACCTCTTTGTATTTCCATATTCCTACAGCTGGCTTCTGGCCACTCTTGACCGTTTAAAAAATGGCATTTTCCCAAGATTCACCGCGTTCTCTAATTTGACTATTGCTGGACTTTATGTGATCATGATAAGTAACCACAGTTTGAGTTGCTGAAACAGTGTGGAGTTGACTAGAGGGTAAAATACCGGTTTTATGTATCATCGTCAGCCTTTCTTCGGCCGCCTCTCAATAGTGTCTATGGCACAATCGACGGCAACGGCGGCCAGCCATCACAGGCGGAAACGTCCTCGGCAGAGCTCGGGGGCTGGTGGCAGTACCACAATTAGAACGGTGAAGGATATGCCTACAGTGGAGATGAGAGAGGCTTTGAATCGAGATACGGAGATGGGCAGAGTACTGCTGGAACGTGGTTATTTGGGCTCCAAGTTGTACAACGGTCCTGATATCACTACAGGGCTATTGCCTGGACGACATGACCAGATCCTAGCTGAGATGAAGTGGGTACAAGCAGATGTAGCAGGTTTGAGGGATCTTAAGCAAGCTCAATGTCGACGGGTGGCATCAGCGGTAAAGGAGTATTGGCGTGTACGTACAAAACAGCAGGAGCATGGCGGTGGCAAACATGTGAGGTTGGATAGGAAAGGTGGTGAAGTGAAGGAACAATTGCAGAGAGCAGCAGGCAGCATAGCTGCAAATAGCAGCAGTGCCCCTACGTCATCGCCAAACGTCGACACTGTTATGGAGGAACCTGATGAGATTACGGTATCTTCAGATGAGGCGGAGTCGCAGTTCTCGAATGCTGCTGAGGCGAGGGCTAGTATTGATCCATTGCGTGATATAATAGACCGTCTTAATGATTCTTCAGCGGTATGGATGTCGGACAAAGGCCCTCCTATAAAGTCGACTGGTGGCAGTAGTAGCAGCAGCAGTGCAGTTGGCCCTAACGGCATCGGCAGCAGTCCGCCAGGTGGGGTACCTATTGGCGATGAGGTTGTCTGCAGCACGGTCTTCGTGCCTGGTGTGGTCGACTATCCTAAGCCCGGTGCTGAACCACGGTTGCGTATGAGTGAGCTTCTCAGCAACCAACGTACTCTCTTGCATGAGATGCAGTTTTCCGAGGCGGCACGGGCGCGGCTACCAGCATTGTTCACTGCAATGGTGAGGGAGATGTCAACTCATCCTGTTGGTGGTGATCAGGACTCAGTGGTAAGGACACCGAGGAGTACTACATCTGCAGTTGCCAAGGCGAAGGCTCGTGGACGCAAGGGGGCAGCTGGTCAGCAACCACAGTATGCTGTGATGACGGTTACACAGGCCTGGGAGGAGAAGGAAAACCTGTTCCTTCTGGCTGCTCTCGCACGGTCATTACCTCGGTGCTTCAACCACAAGAGCTCATCGACTTATTTTATGGTCGAGCGGCGTAGAGAGGCTCTTCGTGGCAGTGTTGCTGCCAACCTCCAGGATGAGTCCTTGGATCTGGCTAGCGGCCTACTGCATGGTGTGAACTGGCGGTCGGTGGAAATTGGTATGAGGTGCGCTTCGGAGGGCATGGCGGCCCAGGACAAGCTACGGTCGCATCTGGCATGTGCTAGAAGGGCCAATGAGATGCTGACGGAGCGGCCCATGCTGCCTCCTCCCGGCACAAGATGGCGAGGCTCACTGCCTGGCATGGTTGGTGATAGATCCAGGCAAATTGGGGCGCCATGTGAAGTGGCTCCTGTCGAGGAGGACGATGAGGCAGAGGCGCAAAGAGCTGGTGTGGAGGAGGCTATACGAGAGATAGAGGACGGAGTTTTTGAAAAGTCAATACAATCTCAAGAAGATGCTTTACTTTTATTTCATTATCGTCGCGGACTTACTACCCCTACGTTCGCCGCATACTGCCCTCGGAAACTGGGTATCACCAAGGGTACCGCCGGCCCGCAGCAGCATCGGGGTAGGTCGGTGAAGCTGCCACTGGCCTCGCAATGGAGGCTTCCACGTGCGCGGAAATGTATAAGAAAAGCCTCCTGCAGCGGGGCACCGCCGCCGTCGGACAGGAAGAGGCGGAGATTGCCTAGCGCTGTTGCGAGATCCTCTATGGCTACCTCTCGTTTGGCCTCCCCAGTGAGCTTCTCAGAATCTTTGAAGTCCTGGGATGAGTACATAGCAACAGTGAGCCACCAAAGCTCCTGCCGCTGGTTGACTAATGCGGTGACGTCACTTGGTACAGCCCATCGGCGTCGTGCGACAGAGTGTCAAGAAGGCCGAGTTTTCCAATGGGAATCTCCTCCACCTGGTGCGGCAGCATCACCGTTGGCTCTGAGGAATGCGCACGCCAATGCGCTTGTTGCACTCCAGCGCTACTCCGCGTCCTACAACAACGGTGTCCCTGCGGCCCAACCGACATCCTGCATCGGCCCGGAGGCGCTGAAGCTGCTGACTCATGCCACACACAAGCTGAAGGAGCAAATGCCTGATAATGGTGCTGGAGTGGAGGTACGGTTAGAATGGAGAAGAGACCTCGGTTTGAGGCCATCGTTATCTTTTCAGGTGGCCCCAGCAAAGCAAGTGATCCCTGAGAACTGCCGTCGAACGAAGATAGTGCCGAACAGCATGGCAGGTGGTCGACCGGGAACTGCAACTGCCGGCCCGACTATGATGGGAGCGAAGGCAGCAGCAGCACCACAGCATATGGTGCCTACAGCAATGTCCAAACAAGGCGGCATGGTCATGCCAACACCGAAGGCCCTTCATCCAGGAGGTGGATATCAGAATTTAGCCCAAGGGGGGACAGCAACGCAAAGCCAGCAGCAGCAGCAGCCTCAACATCTGGCCCAGTTGCTGCAGATTAGGAATGCAGCAGCAGCGGCTGCCGCGGCCGCTGCAGCGGCCAATCAGCATGGTAACCCTTCATCACAGCAAGCTCAGCAACAACAACAACAACAAATGCAGCAGTACCTCATGGCCAAGCGAGGACAGATGCAACAACCGCCTGCCGGAGTCTATCAAAAACCGCAACAACAAGCAGTCTTCGGGAAGGCACCAAATGCTCAGAGAGTTTCCCCGGGCGGTGGTGCGGGAATGGGGTCAACTGCAGCGATGCCGAAGGTGTCTCCGGCAACGATGCAAAGTTTGTTGCAATCAATGCTTACCCAACAGGTCGCCCAACGTGCAACACCGCCGCTCACCTCGACATCCTCACCATCCCCTCAAGGCCATCAACCCCCACCGATGCCTGCGAGCAATTCGGCAGTAGCTATGAACAGAGCCAACCTTGGCAATATACAGCAGCTCTATCAGAGCTTGCTGGCGCAGTTCACTCATGGTTCCGTTGGAATGCGACGTCCAGGGGTGGGAGCGCCGCCGCCACAGTCAGGCGGTGGGGCTGGTGGGTCGAATGTTGGTATGGGTCCTGGAAGCAATGCGATGCCGGCTATTCAGAACATGCTCCAGAGTATAATAGCCAACGCTCATCAACCACAATACGGTGTTGCTACCCCTAAGGGGGCTCAAGCGGGGATGCGCCCAACGTCTGCCTCGACAGCAGCACCGCCCTCTCTACAGCAGCAACAACAACGGTCGCCTTATCAGCAGCTCTACTTCGCCAATGCAGCAGCAGCAGCTGGTGGTGGTGCTTCTGTATTACCTAAAGCAGCATCACCCACCCCAAAGGCACCGACACCAGCGACAACGACTCCTACCGCTGCAGCCGGTCCTGCCTCTGGCAGTCGTCCCGGTGGACACACTGGAAGTGGTGGATAATGGTGTACCATATATCTTCGTGCTTAGCGTTTGCATGTTTGTTGAATATTAATAATGTGGTCCTCTCGAACGATTGCTTGCTGATCGCCTCCTCCTCCTCCTCGTCATCATTATCGTCGTCGTCGCAGTACTCTCTGTTACCTCCACCATTGCTGCCTTCGTCCTGTGCTGAGCCTCCTCTCTTTGCCATATTGTAACATTGCAGTACTCTATTAATAATATCTTTAGCTAACCTATATCATAGAGCAGAAAAACAGTAATACTTGTTGCGTTACAACAACCATCATCGCCCTTCAGCAGCAGGACTCTCGCCGCGCCCAAGTGTGTTGACATTCTTGTGCACGCGTGCAAGTTGTGCTCACTCCGAAGAATTTAGCCTACTCGTAGCTCTTAACGTATTAAGTCGCGCTTTATCAGGGCATGAACTCTGTGCATAGTATATAGTTCATAACGCTGTCGTTCGGCTTTGGTACTCTGTAGTCCATAACTGCTCCTTGCTGGGGTACTTCAAGGCAAGGTATTCAACAGACCACCATCGTGTCACACATCTTCGCGACAGCCATTGTCTCCACTTCCCTTTGCAGTTGGGCATCCTCTTCTTGTTCTTCGTCTAACACCATGGAACACGTTATCGTCGTTGGTGGAGGCCTCGCTGGCCTCTCGGCCGCTCACACCGTCCTTGAGCGTGGTGGTCGCGTTATTCTCCTCGACAAAATGTCTTTTTGTGGTGGTAACTCTACCAAAGCTACCTCCGGCATTAATGGAGCTCTAACGGCCACTCAGAGGAAGCAGGGAATTCCTGACAGTCCGGAGCTGTTTGAGAAGGACTCCCTCAGAGGCGGTGCTGAGAGGCCTGATCTCATCAAGGTCTTGACCCACGAGAGCGCCGATGGTGTTGACTGGCTCATTGACAGATTCGGCCTCGATCTGTCCCTTCTGTCCAGGTTAGGTGGCCACTCTATGCAGAGAACTCACCGTGGTAAGGCACGCTTCCCGGGCATGACAATCACTTATGCTTTAATGGAGAAGCTGGAGGAGATCTGCGAGAAGGAGCCCGATCGCGCTAAGATGCTCTTGAAGGCCAGAGTGGATAAGTTGCTCACTGACGCATCTGGCGAGGTCGTCGGTTGCGAGTACGTTAAAGACGGTAAGACTCATCAGCTCTTCGGTGCAGTCGTGTTGGCCACTGGTGGTTTTGGTGCTGACTTCACTGAAGGGTCCTTGCTGAAGCAGCATAGGCCAGACCTTGCCCATCTCCCTACCACTAACGGCGAGCACACTACTGGTGATGGTATTAAGATGGCCCAAGCTATCGGCGGTGAGACTGTCGATTTGGAGTGGGTTCAGGTAAGCAATGCTAGCTGTCCTCGTTTAATTTGACCAATTTGATCTTAGGTTCATCCAACTGGTTTAGTCCATCCTGATGAGCCCGACAACAAGGTTAAGTTCTTGGCCGCTGAGGCCCTTCGTGGAGTTGGTGGTCTTCTTATCGATGCTGATGGAAGGCGCTTCTGTAACGAGCTTGGGCGCAGAGACTACGTCACCGGTGAAATGTGGAAGAACAAGGGACCTTTCCGTCTGCTGCTCAACTCGAAGGCATCCAAGGAGATCGAGTGGCATTGCAAGCATTACAAGGGCAGAGGCCTCATGAAGTTCTACAAGTCCGGCCGTGATCTCTGCGCCGATGTTGGCATCGATCCTAAGGTGCTAGAGGACAGCTTCAGAGTCAACAACGAATGTGCCACGAAGATGGCCCAGGACCCGGAGGGCGGCAGCTACCCAGCTTACCCAAGTGGCAAGAGCTACGATAAATGGGGGAAGAAGTTCTATCACAACACTCCCACCGATATCAACGATTCCTTCCATGTTGCCATTGTCACTCCAGTGATCCATTACTGCATGGGAGGCTTGAAGGTCGATACCGAGGCTCGTGTCGTCAGACAAGGCAAGCCTATTGAAGGTCTTTTCGGTGCTGGTGAGGTTAACGGTGGTATCCACGGCAAGAACCGTCTTGGTGGCAGCTCTCTGTTGGACTGTGTTGTATTCGGTCGTGTTGCGGGTAGATCAGCTAGTCGCCACATGCAGGACACCAATGTGAAGATTGTCGCTGGGCGTGGCTTGGCCAGATCGAGACTCTAGACCGTATCGTGGTGCACTCTAATGATTTGTTTTAAATGATAATAGCGTTTAGGCACTCTAGACGTTTGTTGGTAGTATCAGTATTATGTCATTGAGGAAGTGTTATTTATGAAGGCGTAGGTAGTTGAATGTTATTCTCGTGACCATTGGAAAGGAGGACAAATCTTTTTTTCATATTAGTGGTGGTGTAAACCAGCCTCCTGTACAACACTGTTGTTGTGTTATGCAGTGCGGGGCTAGAACACGGGCAGTTTTTCTCATGGCTCTAGCTTGCGCGAGCAGAGCCTTCGGGGTGCACCGCAAAGGTACCCCTTCCAGTGGCGCTGTAGTGTAGACGTGTAATTCAGTTTTTTTACCTCAACTTAACTCCTGGACAAGGTTTAGGCAAATGTCAACTGAGGGGGGCTCTCCAACAATCTTTGATAAGATACTTAGGTAGCCGACGAAGTAGAAAGTTGGAGCTAACTATTGTGTGATGCTTCAGTGGGGAAGTGCCTTCAAAGAAGGTCTATGAGGATGATCTCGTCTATGCGTTTCGAGATATTCAGCCGGTAGCCCCTGTTCATGTAGGTTGCTGTGGTATCTCGGTGGGGTTATGCAGTTATATTAGGTGTTACTGATACCCAAGCACAAGGGAGATTTGACGCGACTTTCCAAGGCTACAGAGAAGGACAAAGACCTACTGGGGCATATGATGGTGAGATACTGGTTCTTCATCCGCTGCCACCTATCTTCTAGGTGACAGTCCCGAAGGTAGCGGCTGCCTGTGGACTGGATGATTATCGTCTAGTTATCAATGATGGTGCCAGCGCTTGTCAAAGTGTATGGCATCTCCATATGCACATTATTGGCGGTCGACCTATGAAATGGCCACCAGGATAATAATCTATTCCTCTCGAATATGTCATTTCTACACTTGTTCGATACTCTTGAGTTAGTAAAAGATACGCAAAACCATCGTTGACATTACAATCGTAAATGATACAGCGTGCAACTCGTAAAAAGATTCGTCCTAGCCGCAGTAGTTCTTCAGTGGCCTGAGGTGTAGTAAGAGAGTTATCTAGTAATGTCTGTAAGTCCGAAGGTGCGACTCCGTGATCGTGACAGGTCGGTCACATATCACTTCATGTCACAACATCTTTCGATGAAGTCACTCTTTCTGTCCCGGGTAACATCGACGTCTATTAGCACCCCCTCAACTGAATGCCGCAGTGTGGTAGCCACACTTTTCTATGTTATTTTTACACTGCCATTCCGGTTACACGGAGCTCGGGCATTCGCGTGTTACCTATTTCAGTCGTTGGTACAGTTACAACTCAACAACATCAGGCTTAGATTGCAGTAATAATTATTTGAATGTGAAGATATTAGACATCCTCCCTGCTCGTGTATCCTAACCTCCAGCCACGTCAACATCCATCGAGACGCCCTCAGTTAACGTCGCCTCAGCCGCCTTGGACGCTGGTGCTTCAACGGGCTCGGCCTGCGAGCCGTACACCATACGGCTCCTCAATCTAGCCGAGGCTTCTTGTCAACTACTTCCATGTCCTGAGGCTCCTCCTCTCCCTCCTCTTCTGGAGCTTCATCAGCTTCATCGCAATCCACATCTCCACTATCAGGCTCTACCATATATCATGTAAAGCTCACATTCCCTGCGCACGGCCTACCATCCTCATCATCCGTCACTTCAACTTCTGCGTCCTTGTCCAGCGGTTCGGCAGTATCGAACGCTATTCCCTCGTCGGCCACCTCATTGTCATCTCCCTACCGAATAAGTAGTCGGACAGCTAATAGGCGGCGGTACCGTCTCAGCCGATGCATCAGGCAAGTAGGGCTGTTGGAGCTCCTCGTTCTCTTCATCCCAGTTGATGACGTACTTGGTTATCCTGGGGTTTTCCACATCGATCTTACGCAAGAGACGCGTGAAGTCTATCTCCTCTGGGGGCTCGTTATTCATCTCCTCACTGTCATACTGACACAGCAAGCATTACCAAAGCCAGAAGAGTAATGGTGAGAGCTCACCTCGTGCTTCAAATAGAATCCTATCCTGCAAAACTCACGTGACTGATATGAGGCCGAGATGAAGAGCCCAGTAACATCCAGGACATCATCCTTAGGGACTTTGGTCAGGTCAGGGGCGGGAGCCTAAGTTAAAGATTCAAAGGAGCTCAGAATCGCCACCATACCTCGAACGTGAATTTCATAGTGGCAACCTCTACAGGGCCCAGCTCGACTGAGTCCAACTCTTGGTCTTTGCTAAATTATAGGGAGCATAGTTGCTCTATCCTTCACAGAGGGAGCTCACCTCGAGTCATTGGCATCGCCAACGTAAACCATGGACCACTCTAGATCCTCTTTAAGCGCCTGAAAGACAGGGTAATGGTGAGCTGCTAACAGAAGAGATAACGTGCCTTCAAGGCCTCGAACTGTATTTCAAACGATAGCTTATCTGAAGCCTTGCATGGGTTAGCTCCAACCAAAGATACCTCAGTCACAGACACCACAGACATGGAGGTGGACAAAGCCTCCGAGGCGGAGGGGTGAGATTGAATGACTAACTCGAACAGGGAGGCATTCTCGTTGAAATACTCAATGACACTGTGCCAAAAACGAATCAAATATGCATGAAAAGTTCGTAAATCTTTTATCAAGAATAACCGTCTACTGTACTAAGGAACTCATATGGCTTCGTCCTTCTCTGCCATTTCAATACCTTGCTCGTTGGCTGTATCAGAAAGGTCGGTGTCGCGCCGAGAACGACCGCTCCAATAGGCAGTCTCGGCGGCTTCGAATTCGCCTACTGTTTCACAAATAGGTTGACCGAGGGTTTCTCTTATTCCCCATAATGAGGCGAGTCCACCAAGGAGTGCAGCGCTACCGAACACTGTGATGGGTAGGGCCGGAGACACTGGGCTAAGGGCCTCCACCGTGCCTGGAGCTATGGCTGCGGCCAACCGAGCGCACAGGGATGATATACCAGTCGCGGTGTTGCGGACGCTGGTTGGGAAGAGCTCAGCCGACAGAAGGTAAACTGCAGCGAAACACCCGCAGGAAGCGATCTTGCCAATCATGACCACAACGGTTTGAATGGCCGACTCGGAGGGCGTGAAAATGCAGGCATAGCCAGCGATGGCCAACAGAAAGAAGAAAGCAGCCGACCCCTTTGGCCGGCCGGCACCGAGCACGTACACGGACGACACGAAACCGGGGATCTCTGCGATAGCTGATATAGTAGCAGTAACATAGACAGAGCTACCGATGTGCTCAGATGCCATATTAATACCATAATAGGCGTAACCAGTTGCGAACCACATGAACATAAGTAATAAAGTGGTGCGTCTGAGATGACGATGTGAGCACAGATGTGCTAACTGGGTCGAGCAACCTCGCTCCAAGGATGCGGTTGCGGTATCAGCCGGCCGAAGTCTTATAGCCTTCTTAGAGGCAGAGTTAATTCGTGAGATATAGTTCATGACGTGCTCAGCTTCTGTTTTCCTACCATTAGCCAGAAGCCATCTGAAAGAACGATAGCCAGTCCCATCATAGGAAGCCATTGATCACCTCGGTGACTCCTGGCACACTGAGAGGGTAGCGAAGCATGTTGGCAGCGAGAGCACAGCTACAGAGATACATACGTATCGCCAATTAAGTAGTAAGTATGCGGAGGCGATGCTGACTAGCATGCCTAAAGTAAAGCACCTGAATGGGCAGTAAAACAACCAGACTTGAAGGGTTGATACATATGGAAAGCGTTGCCTGTGGTGGTTCTAGCACGCTGACCCCAGACCTCGCTGGCTAGAATAAAAGATACCAGTCCAAGGCCACTGGCGAAGAGACCAGAGAAGAATGTACATATCCAAAACGAGGCGGGACTAAAGCTCATAGCTGAACCTGAATAAAGACATAAAAGATTCCCATCGATGTCGCTTACCAGCCATGAAGATCCCACACAGGGCCGAGGCAGCGATAACTGCAGGTCTCCGCCCAAAACGGTCAGCAACGACACCCCACGAGGGAGTGCCCACCATTGAGCCTACGAAAGGCGCTGATCTTAGAGTACTATGCCAATCGGTAGGGAACTGAATAGGGTAAATATAGAGGCCAAGTTGCTATGGGAAGGCCGTTTCTACATCGTTGAGGAATGAGGTGAAGCTCGGATCTGCGTCAGGGTTCATAGTGGTAAAGATTGTACTTATCATAACGGCGCCGAAGACAACCCAGGCGAGGCCCATGGAAAGAGTTACTCGCTTTTGATACCTACAAGAAGCTGAAGCGAAAGGGACAGCATAAATCGACGCTACCTGCCGAAACCGTCAGAGCCTTCAATGGCTTCATCTATGGTTATTATCTCGGTGGTATCATCAACTGCCTTATCCTCATCAGCTATGTTGGATACAGCACCGAACAGGTATCGTAAAACCATGCTTAAGCGCTGACAGTCTGGCCCGTTAAAACCGTGCGCAGTAGCATCGCGCCCGCCCACACTCGGCGCAAATTGGAAGGTCAATTAGCCAGCTGAACCGCTCCAAAGCTTAACTTGACCTTACATAGCCCAAGGAATATATGTCACTCGATCCAGATATTATTCTAGGATGTTAGGCGGAAGTCGATGGATATGACATAGGGAGACGGGAAGCTTCACTTACTTGACCTTTTTAGTTTTTATCGTATGTGTTTTCGCCACTGCTGGCATATCCCCATCTTACCGTAGTATCCAATATAGATATAATATACACGCTTTAACCTCATCAACGTATCGCCATGAGCACCCACATGGCCGCCAGCTTATTCCTTCTATTGCTCCTAGTGGAAGGCTTTGACGCAAACCGAGCGTTGCTAACGAAAATAACCGAGAATGAAGTGGAGGACTCTTTGGCACTAAACACACTGAAGGCTGTTGGCTGGGCGGCGCTATCGGCTATATCCCTCCCAATAGGCTCCACCATAGCGATATTCCTCCCACCCAGTCAGCGGGTATCGAGCATGCTACTTGCCTTTGGATCAGGGTCGCTGCTGGAGGCCCTCAGCATAGAGCTGTTTGGCCATGTTATCCATGCTACTGATGATAAAAGAGTGATATACTCCCTCATCGCTGGGGCCCTCATCGGTTGCCTTATCTTTGTAATGCTTAATAAAGTAATATCAGTGTACTGTAGGCGTTTCAAGCATGCTTCGACCTTAGATGCTAAATGATAGAGGGGGCTTCTATCGTCATGCCAATATGGTCAGCCAGTACGTCATGCGTGTTAAGATGAAGCTGATGGAGAGTCTGTTGAGAAGGCTAAAGCAAGTCCCAATGCTCAGTGGTCTGAGGGACATTGAACTCTATGAGCTGGCTAAGGTAGTAGCTACACCCGGGACGGTAGTACCGATACTCCCCCGCAGTCGCTCGAGAGCACCCGATACCGCGCTGGGGAGCTAGTAGTCTGTGATGTCTCCACGAGTGCTTCGGCCCAGTCACCCTTGTTCTTTGTCGTCAGTGGGGAAGTATTGGTAACAACTCGGTTCAACGATGGAGTCGAGAGTAAGTCCGTGGAAGTGGACCAACGGGTAGTCCTCCTCTAGGTACCTGTGTGGCGGGCCCTAACGCTATATTCGGGCAGATGACTCTATGCACTGGCGTTCCTGTGGTCACTACAGCCCTAACACAGACCCCTGTTAAGCTGCTCCGTCTGCCAGCTGCCGACGTGAGGCATCATTGGTAGCATTCGGCTATCCAATGCCTGGCATGACAGGTTCAGCGCCTCCTACTTGAGAAGGAGAGTGTCAGAGAGTTCATTTCCAACTGTGCAGTGTCTAGATTGGCTCAACCGGGTACTGTGTTTGCTGATTGCTCAGAGGACACTATGGTAATAGTATGATGTTATTGTTGCGTCTAAGGGGATTTTAGGCGAGGCTGGTATCAGCTATGACACAATGCCAGCTGCAAATAGGAGATGTCTTGTTTTTTGAAGTTGACAGTGCATGCCCGATATACCTTATTATTCTCGGACAAGTAATACTAAGGGGGGTGGGGTGGGGAATATCGATGGTTTTAGATCGAAGTGTGGTATGAAGACGATCCCGATTTACTGCTCCCCCATGGGCCTGGAGGTCTCGACCTTGACCGCACTAGTGACCATGCTCCTAGTCGTTCTGTTGGTGAAAGAAGACTCTTTGCCGTTAGTGAGCTGATAGGGACTGAGCATCTGGTGTATGGTCATTCGGTGGCAGCAGTAGCGACTGCTATGAAGCCTACTGTGGTCTTTAAGGTAGTACAAGAATACGTGACGAGTGTGAGCTTGCTGCAGTTGCAACGTAATGATCTGGATGAGCTCATGGGAAGAGATAAGGACCTAAGGCTAGCTATGAGCAGGTATTCCATAAGACGACTGGAAGGTCGTGCTGATCCTAAAAGTAGCGCGCCACGTTCATGTTGTTGGTAGTATCGTACGAGTAGGTCCAAGCCCGCGTCCGACACCACGCCGATCGTCGTCAGTTGTGTTCCCTGATCTGGTCGATATGCGATTACCTGGTCCGCCGGCAGAGGTCCCTGTTCTTAGACCATCTATGACCACAGCGTTTGATAATACAGTACCACATGACCCGCCTAGGCTGCGATCCTACACTCAAACGTTCGTCGATAACGTTATACCATTACCCGCCGAAACGAACGAGCGTCGTGGGTCTCTGATGGGGGAGGACAGCTTCACTATATCGGAGATTGCTAGGCACATGGATCTCGTGGCTGCCGTAGCGCATCTCGACGTCCATGATCTGGTGTCCGATTGCGATGATGAGAGTAGCACTGATGAGTCCACTAAAAATTCTGTAAAGGACTTAGACGATAAGTGTTGTGACGGAATTGAGAATGATGTTGTTAGCGTCTGCTCGGATGGTAAATCGAGAAGGCATGCTGCAACAGTGGTATGGCTGGGCATACTAATTGATGGCATACCAGAGTCCTTAGTTATCGGAATACTGGTATCGACCAGCCCCTTGAGTAGCGTAATCACATTCGTCTTTGGTGTGTTCATGGCCAATCTACCCGAGGCAATGAGCTCATCGGCTACCATGCTCCAATACGGCGTTTCTCGTACAAGAGTGCTAGTAATGTGGTCATCTATTGTGGTCCTCACTGCTATCGGTGCAGCAATCGGTAGCATAATATTTCCGCCTGTATCGGAAGAGGAAACTACTTTGGCACGAGAGATTATGATAGCTATGATAGAAGGGTGTGGTGGGGGTGCCATGTTAGCTATGATCGCCGAGACTGCTCTGCCTGAGGCGAGCCATGGCAGTAGTGTAACCGGTTTGGTTGGTACCAGTGCTGTTGCTGGTTTCCTCAGTACTCTACTCGTCAAATCACTAGCCTAACGTATTCTATTATTTAACCTACTGTCATCGAGTGTTGTGATGAATACATCGTATTTGTTTAGTTTACAGTATATGATACAGTCTGATGCGCTGATTAAATGCATTATTCGGAGAAACGATCAAGCTCGCAAGTGTCTGTCAAGTCGGGAGGGATAGCAAGGACGGGAATGAAACTCAGAGAAGTTCATGTTCGGGTGCCGGGGTTGAATTACAACTTGTAGTTCACACTGTGTAACACCCAGCCGACTTTTGAAGTTCAAAATTTGAACCTAATCTCCGCGGATGCCTCTCTGCCTGCCAAATGACTCATTGGGAGACAAAGAGGCAATGAGCTTCTACTCTTGTGTACAATGATTTGAAGAAGCAGAGTCTGCTCAGCAGGCTCAGTTCACACGGGATAATCCAGGCTGGATTATCCAGCCCATGGGAGCTTGGATGCAGACTGCATCATGCAGTGCAAGGCATACATCCTCTGTTCCGGGAGGCGACAGTTGTGTTCGCATTCTGTTCGAGATCGACATGGAAAGCGCAATTGTTCACCTGGTGAATAATCGCACTCACCATATGTTGACGCCTTGGGATTCCCGATGCATCATCTCTTCCGAACTTCGGAATCCGAAGAGAGATGCACGATGTGATGACTCCGCCCCCAAGCTACTCGCAGAGCTTCTTCGATGTGTTCAAAAGGAGAGTGATGTAAGCAGGTGATAGGATGAGGACTTCAGAGTCGAGACGGGGATAGTATTAAGGTGCGACTGGAAACATAAAATGGTCGGCGACCATTGGTCGCTTGATGCGATGGTAGTTGAGTATGTCATGCGCCGTGTGCGCAGTGAGGAGTCAATCAATAACTAGCTCCTTATAATGACCTTATAATTGGCTGCGGGAGAATACGAAAATGGACGTTTGAGAGGATTGTTACTGTTAGAAAGCAGCGATTATAACTACTAAACAGTAGTCACTAGTGTTGTGCGGCACAACACTAGTGACTACTGTGCTAAGCACAGTGCTGATATGTACGCAGTGCGCAGTGACTGCGTATACCAAGATATGAGAGAACAGCGTATAGGATACTCGAATAGGGAGGTTCACTCGAATAGGAAGTTGGTCAGACAGTCTGACAGATACGCTATTCGCTGTCACAGACACCATCAGAAAGTATATAAGATTTCAGTGCGAGACTTCGTAAAACGAGGGAGTGGATTAAGAAAGACGCACTGGACAGGAACTCCCTGCCAGGGAGGATATTCAGGGAAAGGAATGCCCCCTTTCCCAGCGTCTCTGGTTTCCTCACGCAGATCGAGAGGAAATCGGGACTCGTGTTGGAGTGTAGTTGAGTAAATAATTTATTTATTTAAAACAAAAGTCCTGGGGAGGTGTTGTTCACGAGGGCTAGACATAGTTAACACAACAAAGGGGATAAAACCAGTGTTAACTCTTATAGTGTCTACTCATACATGCACTGCATGTCACAATCACTGCATGTCATGCAGTGATTGTCACGAAACGGTGGGCGAGCGATATACAGTATGAATCTTGGGGTGCGCGTAGCGCATTCGCACATGCATAAGCGATGCGAACAGGTGTCATCATCTAGGAGGGGACATTCTTGTGACTGACTCTCGTAAGGTGTATTACCGCTGTTTCTCAGCGGGATAATATTCACAAGGGAGGATCCACAGTGGGAGCCGGAATGCAGTATAAAGCATACATACTGTGAAGAAAGGCGACAGTTGTATTCGCATAATGCGAATCGCATTCTGTCCCCGATTGACATCATGTCAATGAGATGAGGAGTCATCATTGAGGACTCCTCATCGATTACTAACATTCCTGATTGTCTGATACAATGAGCAATACTGACAAATTGTCAGTATACCGCCATCCTTTGAGACGCTTCAAAACTCCACTCTACATAACACAAGCATAGGTCCTATGTCATCCTGATGAGACTTGGGTGAAGACTGATGACCAGGGCTAGTTGAACTGTTACAAGCTACCAATACTATACCGCTAGACAATAACGCACGAAGCATTCGCTTCACATCAATGTGACGGTCCTTGGACCACCAGAGTTGACAAAGGACAGGTTGGTGACCGCCAAATTGGCGACCTATAGCAGTTTCATTCTTGTCCTCAAAGGCTGCGTTGATCATTTGCATTTGCGTTTCGTCAAAGTTAAATTACCATATTTGTCTGGGTAGAGGATCTCATCGTTCTCATAGTAGAGATAATGCTTCCCCTTATCGATAGTATACTCGATAGTGGTCGGACTCGGCATAGTATAGGGCCATGTAGAAGAGTTCTCAATACCAAGGAGTCGACCAGACATGTCGATGGTGTTACAATGAAAGGTTAGGTTCAGTTCAAAGAACCAGCTATTTTTATCACAGTATTTACCACGTGGAGCAGGATAAGCCATAATGCCGAGAGCCAGCAGGTGAAAGATCATAACGACGAGGTTGCACATAGAGAGTGTGACTGAGGGCGGTTGCGATTAGGGATTTTGTATTTTGTTTCTGGTACGCGTACTCAAACCATCCCGTCGTAACTGCGCCATGTTTGTTCCACAGGGCCCTTTTACTTACGAAGTCCAGGAATGAATAAATGAAAGACGTCTGGACCTCAAGCGAGTGTACTTCGCTCGACCTCCACACTAGTCGTGAACGACTTCCTTATGCAACCGGCATTTCTCGTTCCCTTTGGGTTGAGGCAATTCATCCGTAAGAGTCAATTTGGTTGGAAGGTGAATCTCTCCCTCCTTCAGAGTAGAGGAGAAAACCCGAAACCCGAATACGAGGGAGTATCGTGGCGATACCCTTGGAACGTTGAAAACAGAACGAATAGTAAATGGCTAGGGTTATAGAGTAAGGCTTACTCAGTGAGCCTCATTCTCATTGGAGAGAACAGTAACCTCTGCAATAGAAAACCAGTATAATGGAGCGGACGCCGCCAGGGGGGAGGTGACAGTGCTCCACAATAAACCGTCCACGAAGCCTCGAGTTGCCTGAGCAGACGCGGTGTTAGATGCCGTCGAATCGATGGACTTGGCCGTAATTCACATCTTCCCGTAGCGCATTTTGAAAGATTCCCGGGGAGGTATAACGGGACATCCCGCGAGTGTCTGAACGAGGATGGAGGCTCGCTCCAAACCGCTGAGCCACGATAAGAAAAGGTCACTCGGTAAGGATACTATTTTTAGATAGTTTGCTATCTTCAAGATGGCAAACTATGCGCTTGTGATGCCTCGAGTTAGCAAAACTGCCATCAGTCCCTCAATGTAATGGGTCATTCTAGGTGGCAAAGCAGATACTACGGGGTGTATGATATACACTGCGCAATATACGGGTGGGCGCTTATTTTATATACACTGTATATAAAATAAGAGCCCATCCCTCGTAACTTTTGATACTCGATTCTCGCGAGGACGCGAAGACAGGACGATCCTTTGAACAGAGAAAACACGCGAAAATCAGCTGGCACAATTCTTTACATGTTCCCCGCGCCTTTAAGCGATCATCAACGCTTTTCTAACGTCTCGTTGAGCAAAGATAAGCCCGACTGGGACCTTAGCTCGACGCGGTTCATGTTTCCGGTTTATTTCGATGAAATCTAGAACTGACGTGAAGAGTATTGGCCACCTGAAGCAAGTCCTCAGGGCCCGAGGCTCGGGCCTCTTACTAAGAGTCTCTTAGGGATGACAAGTCTGTTCAAATGCTAATAAAAGCATGCAAGAGATGGAAGAGAGGGCTTCGCTTCGTCGAGGAAGCGGATGGGTGCCACTTCGGACACCTCTTTTACCTCTGCCAACGGTTCTCTAAGCTTTTCAGTTGTTGAGTTGCCTAGTGTGATTAGCTAGTGGAGAGCGAGCCAATCCCAAGGATACCGGTTCATAGAATCCAGCACGTCATTTCGATTAGTATGCATTACATCATCAAACTCGATGGCTAGGAAAAGTTACGAGGAGTGGGCCCTTGTTTTTTATACACGCTGTACTACAGAGGCCATCAACCGTCGTACTAACGTGGCTAACCGGGCGCGCACGGGGAGCGTGAAAAAAACTCAACAAAAGTAAGAACTTTCTTCTTCATTTTCTTCGTTATTTCGAGCAACTGAATGAACCGTGGCGAAATAATCATGCATATATTGTATACATATGCACACAAACAGTATTTGGGTTGGATGTATGCATGCTCAAGAGTCGACGTGACAAGCTTGCCTGTGGAAACGAGAATATGAGCGGACAACGGTAGGCCCGACTACAAACACGAGGATCGGAAGTGGGATCTTGAACATATCTGAGCCCCAGTACATGTCCGTGCCAGGGCCAACAGTTGAGTACTGGTGTGGCATGATGCCGCTGGCATCAAGGCATAAGGCGCACAGATAAATGACAGTTTCCGTTGCACGCGCGCGAAATTCGATAATACAGTGCAAACTTGTAAGGAGCGATGGACTGTGGGAGGATCATAATCTCCTTTGTAATCCTGGGATGACATAGTAATTCAGAACTACTATGAAACACCGGACACCCAAAACTACCGGTACAATCACAGAATCTGTTATTGTACCGATAGTTTTGGAAATGATCACTAAATTAGTTGAGTATAATCGCGCCACCAGGGATTTCTCATCGCTCACAAATTACGATCCTTATGTTGTTTGACCAACATTCTCCAACTTGACCGGATTGGTATTATCTTTTGGGGTTTGCTCACTTACTGGAGGAACAACTACGGGTTCCTAGCGGGGACCACGAACGTGGATGGCAAGCGTACAGAGGTACTAAGCTGGGCATGTTCAATCATCATGACTCAGTCACTGAATCGCATATAATTCCAGGCTGAATCGGGTTTCCCGAATTGACTGTATTTTGATGTTCTCCAAGCGGCATCAACAGCAACAGCATCATCATCACCTCACCGCAAGCACATCGAGAGAATGATGTGATGACCAAATCAGATAAATACTATTAATCAGATGGTTTCCCACGCGCGCGCAGTTGGCATGCACGCGTGCACAACTGCCCGGGGTCAAACCCCGGCAGGAGGAATTCTCCAGGAGTTTATTTCAGGATTGCGTGGTATGCGCACTAAGGCAGGCCTTCGGCACTTCTGCTCATAACACCTATTGATTCCCTCCGTTGGGACCCTCCCATGTCCTGTCGCTCAGCAACGAGTATTTAGCGCCCGCCATTATAATCGGCTGACTGAGCACAACCGCGTCAGTAATCCCCACTGTTAACTGTAGATGCATGACGTTTGTATATCTGTGATACTTCGCTTCGCTCATGCGAGCGCGGTTTCATTTCCGTTTCG